>CATIWQ010014419.1:0-10503 GCA_949673415.1 Euphorbia schlechtendalii
TAAAAGGTAAGTAATGATAAGAAAACTTTACTAAAGACCCCTAGAGACCTCTTTTACTCTGACCACTGACTAAATCGTCGGAGGATCTTCGCCGGAAACACCTCCGGCCGAGGATTTGTTTTGCAGGACTTTGGAAGACCCAATAGACAGCAAGATCAATCTTGAAGGACATCAACTATCTAGGTGGATTAAACATTACACATTTTATCCCTTAAACCAATACCTTTGACATTATCTATCTTACAATAATTATTCGTATTATATACTCCTTCCAACTCTTAACTCTAGTTTGTAGGTTTATCAATTAAACCAACTAAACACACTTTTTAACAATTGTTCCACTTTTGGAAGACCCTGTGTTATATAAAAATGCAACTAATATAGCTCTTTTGTAAAGAATTTCTTCATAATGGGCCATTATGAAGAAATTAGAGCTATACTAGTTGCATTTTTATATAACACAGGGTCTTCCAAAATAATCATGTAAATATTGATCTTGTTTCGTTTCTTTTTCATGTTACATGCTCAAATCACCCATACTTACAAATTTTATCTATTTAATTGATGAACATAGCCAAATACAGTCTAGAATTAAATATGAAATTATGATAACATGCATAAGATTATCAGACTCTAACATCTCATTGGTGGAAATGGTAGCTTTACTAATTACATTAGCAATAGGACCAAAACTTAATCAGACTCTCATTCTATAGGACAAGAATTATCATTCTCTTGATGTAACCATTCAGCCATATGAATCCATGCCTACCACTTTGCTAAAAGAATTCATAGTTCACACTCTACCCTACAGTCAGCACACTACAATGCAATGCAAATCATAACTTCAGTAACCTTAAAAATAGTCGGTAAAAACTCGTAATCCATCAGCACGAGTGTTTGTTTCAATCCAAATGACAAGCTGATGGACAATTTGATTGATGTGTCGACACAACAAAATCAATGGAAATTGCAGGCTACAAGAATAATCCTTAGTCGAAAAACAATGTTTCCGCAATGGAAGCCCAGACACTCTAACTATTCGACAATATAAAAGAAAACAGGTTCTTTTCAGTAATGAATATGTAATGAAAGTAATGAAAAGATTTAAAGGGCTAAAGTCCTAGGGATCAACTGTTGTCACCTGTTGCCATTGGCCATCCACAGCTTCATTCCACAACGTGACACTATTATTCCCGTCTGCAACAGCCAAGATATTTCCAGTCATTGACCACGAGACTCGCCAAACAGGAGCCTTAAAATCATGCAAGACCTTCCCCTCCCATTGATCCCCTTCCTTAGCAACAGTCCACATAATAACCCTCCCATCCTGAGACGCGCTCGCGATAGTAGATTTCGGAAGGCCCAAATTGGGCGCCCAAGCCACATCCCGCACCCAATCAGTGTGCATCTGAAGAGCCGGAAAACAGTCCATCTTCCAAAGCCCGTCGTAGAGCTTCCACACTTTCACAGTATTGTCACAACCTCCAGAGCAGAGCTTCTGCACGTGGTCGAGCAAGCCCGAACCAACTAAAGCGCCGGGCCCAGTTGACGGGGCCCACGAAACGGAAGTGACCCCGCCCGGGTGGGCTTGATCGATCCTTGATGTGTCCCAACCACTACCATCGTTTCGTGCTGTGTGTACCGATATGTTTCCGTCTGATGAGCCGCAGGCCAAACAGAGCCCGATTTCATGTGGGGCCCAAGCGATGGAATTGACTGATTCTTTGTGGTCGGCGAAAACGTGATCTTGAATCCACTCGTTCTGGTTTCCCTCCTTCCATATTATCACACGGCCGTCGTATGAACAAGAAGCGAGGATGGAACCGAACCTAGGATGGGCCCATGATATTTGCCACACTGGTCCCTGGTGTCCGGTCAGTTTGGCAAGCGGCTGAGAGGTGTTGTTGCTAACCCCGGTTATCTTGATCGAATGGTCTGACGAAGCGGTTGCAATTCGCTTTCCATAGTAATCCATTTGAACATCATGAACAGTGTCTTCATGATCCGTTTCAATCTTTTGAACTGGCATTTTCTCTTGTGGATATATACCAATTCAAATTTCTTCAGAATTATTCTCCTAAATATACAACAATAAAGACAGCAGAATTTGTGATACAATCAACATGAATTACTAATCAACTAACATCAATGAATAAACTGAACTTCTCAGATGCACAACAAAGTTACACTATTTTGTAACAAGACAAAGAATAGAGATTGCATAAGTATCTCAGCAATTTCATGAAGTGTTCTCCGCACTATCCAGGCCTACACACTAGAATTCAAAATTTCAATTACTTCAGAATTTCTAAAATCACAAGATAGAATTATAAAAATTACTAAGAACCGTTAATTTCTCATAAAATTCTAGATCTCGGATTCGTTCATGAATTATACAACGAAAAAACAACAAATACGGAGCTTGGGGGCGAACGGGTGTGCCGTTGCACCCCTGCCGGAAACCAGAAATTACAAGCAGAGTTTCTAAGCTGCATCGGCAGATTCCGCAACGAAGACGAAATCCTTCGGTGAGGACAACTCTATTCAGTATCTTAGTAACGCGGAAGAATCACAATTAAAAAGCTCAAAAATCCAATAGAGTAGAAGAATTTCGAAACGATTAACAAATTGAGGAGATATATAACATATACAAGAAAAACAGATTACCTGATTTGACGACGGAATGGAGAGAGATATTACATAGGCAACTGTGACTGTTAGTAATGAGGACAGAATCAGTTTTGTGAAGGTGACTTAATCCAGAGAAATGGGCCTATTGGCCCATCACGATCAAAGAGCGGCTACCGGGCTTGAATTTCATCACCAACGTATCCCGTATCTTGAACGATTACATAATATTGCGTTTCCAATGGGGAAAAAAATTGAATTATGCATTACTTTTCAGATACTGTTACTTCCCATATGTATGTAATACAAAAATTTCAGCTTGACACTGGCAAAATCAAAACAATATTATTAATGGCTTGCTCATTCATTACAGACTCCGTTATGCAGCTCAAGTATGGATTTCTCTCTATAAACTTTCATACGTATCTTTGTTGTACATGTCCAGCTGGCAATTTTGTTTTACAAATTCTCATTTATCCGGCAATATACAAGCAAGTTTTCCGTAGCAGACTGCACTGATCACAACCAAAGTAATTGATATGTTCTATGAGTTTGATAAAAACACGAGGAACATTCTGATGTACAAAACTCAAAGATCAAACAACGAGTATAAAACAAAACCTCAAACAAGTTTATTCATGGCTTAGTCATTTACAGACTCCGATATGTAGCTCAAGCTTAAATTTCTCACCATAGTAAGGGAATGAAGGAATACAATGTAAGGGAATGTTGGACTAAATTAGCTGCAAAGTAGTATTTTACTAATATGACATGTAATGTAAGATTAGTGACTATTCATATCAATTCAATCAAACACATGTATTTCGATGTCCGAAATCTTTAATTTCACCTAATTGTTTTGATAGTCCTGAGCCATTTTAAAAGGACTTATCTTCACCACACCATTTCAATGACCTAAAACTATACTCTGTTTGTCGCCATTATCGTTGTTGTTTATTACTATTGCGGACGACTTTTGTTTTTTATTTTTTTCCATAGATAATAAGGTGAATGGTTTAGACTTTTTAGCTTTTTGTTGTGGCATTCAATTGATTAGAAGAAAGAAAGTATCTTTTTGACTTAGGCTAGAGAGTTTGACCCGGTGGCCCATTTTCTCTTCAAAAAGAATTCAATTAATGAGTTTAGAAATTTAAGAAGTTAAATTCTTTCTTTATTTTCTTATATAAAACCTCTGTGTCTTTGTACAATTAGTTCATATTTTCAGAAAGTAAAATTTACTTATACTTTTTATCAATTATTACAAGCTTTGTGAATTTTGATCCATAAAAGCAAAATAATGGAACAAATTAATCATGGAAAACACAAATAAAAAAACGTCCGAACTTCATTTATTTATATATTAGGTTAAATGACACTTTTTATTAAATGAAACTTCAAACTTTGAAATTTTCTGTCACTTTTCTAAACATTTTAAAAATGCACTAATGCACTAGTAAGTTCCCTGAAAAATTTGATAACTTTGAAAATCAAACCAATTGTAATATGACACGTGGTGCTGAGCAAGCTCGCGATTACACTTTTATCAAATTTAGGGGATGGTACAGACTTTTCAAAGTTGAGGACGATATCCAGTAAAAAACACTAAGTTCGGGGACTAACTATGCTTTGAGACTATATATTACTAATAAAGGTGTGAACACGTACATGTTAAAAGAAAATGATAATGTGGCTGAGCCTGAAAATTACCTTTCCTGCCATTAAAACTTTCTTATCCTATACTGTATCAGTTCAATATATATAATACAAGGAACATTTAGATGTACATAGAAACAAAATAAAGCTACAGAGTTTATAAAGATCTACAACTTCATTAACGGCTTTTTTTTTTTATCTCAGAATCTGGTATGTAGCTCATACATATGGATTTCTCTCCATAAAAATCTTCAGTATATATCTTTGCTTAGCACATTATTTAAAACTTCTCATGTGTTTGACAATGCACATGCAACTTCTCCATAGGAGCCTGCAGATCAGTGAAAATCACTTTAAACGAGATAATAATCTGTCAATTAGATGAGGCTCCGATTTAAAAAATTATCTTTCAATTCCCTAAACATGGTAAAAGTTCACGAGCGAGCTCTTTTAGTGCCACATGTTACCTTTTGATTGGTGAGAGAAAAATAAAAAACTTGACTTCTTTCAAATCAAAAGGTGACATGTGGTATAGAAGGCGGCTTGCGAATGCACTTTTGTCAAGTTTAGGGGAATGGTAAAGGCTCTTCAAAGTTAAGGACGAAGGCCCTTTTTGGCGACGTTGCTGCGGTTACCGTTTTTGTTGCGGTTTATTGTTGTGATTTGTTGTTGCGGTTTACTATGGCTATTATAAACTAATACGCATTTAGGTAAGAATTTGATTTATGGTTACTGTTAGAGATGTTAAATAACCAAAATGAGCATACTTTAAATCAATTATAATGAATAAAATTTAAAAACAAAATTAACTAAAACATAACGTTAACGTTATCTTGGATAAACCAACTTTAACCTCAAAAGGATATTTTAAAAAGTATCATTTTGGAGAGCTTTGAAAAAGCAGGTGACTCCCATTTAAAAAACAAACTCAACATTTCTTTTTAAGTAACCAAACACTTCCAATATCTCATTTTCCTTTTCAAAAAGGAAAAGAAGTATTTTACTAAGCTACCATATGGAACCGAAATCTTGTAAAAAGTATCAAGTTCGGGGGATAATTGTTCATTTGGATTATATATTACTGATAAAAGTGGGAACCCATGTTAAGAGAAAATGATAATGTGGCCAAGTTTGAAACTTAATTTTCCTCTCAATACAGTAATTGCTATGTTGTATGAGTTCAATACAATCCAAGGACCATTTACATGTACTGAACAAAACTACAAGATCAAGCTACGAAGTTTATAATGCCTACAACTTTATTTAACGGCTATATTGTTTTCTTTCAGAATCTGGTCAAGCATGGATTTCTCTCCATAAAACTATCAGTATATATATCTTTGCTGAACATGCTATTTACAAGTTCTCATGCTTCTGACAATGTACAAGCAACCTCTCTACAGCAGCCTGTACATCATTTAAAGAGAATAAAAAATTACAACAAAAACCAGCCAAACCACAAGCTACACGAGATAATAATCTGGCTTAGAAACAAGTACCTTTGCGGTGGCAACATCGACCGGATTTGGATTTAGATCTATTGCATGTCCGAAGTTAAAAATTGCTTTATCATACATCTTTTGTTTTTCGTAAATTCTACCAATCATCTCGTAAATGCAACCTTCTAGAGGAGCATACTCCTTGAGTTCCTCGAGAACTTTCAGCGCTTCGTCAAACTTGTGAAGGCTCACCAATATCTTTGCCTTTTCGTACAATGGAAGCGGGTTTCTCTCGTCTAAGAGGACGGCTTTCTCCATCACCTCCAACGCTTCCTCATCTCTCTGAAAAATTACCAATCAGAAACAAAAAAAAAGATACATTTTTGCAAAAAAAGAGATAAAGGCAAACCTTTAGCTCATGTAAAGTGATTCCAATGTAGCAGAGAATAACCGATGAGCGAGGATTTATGGAGAGAGCTTTTTGGAAGTGATGTTGAGCGAATTCAAGTTTATCTCGGCGGAGATAGATCATGCCAAGACCATACCAGGCATTATAGTGTCTTGAATCTATACTTAGGGCTCTTTGGTAACACTTCACTCCATTTTCATACTCCTCCAGTACTGCACACCTGCAAGAATATGATCCTAATAAAATAAAACCCATTTCCTGTTTGCTGTTATTCGTATAATACTGCAGTAAAGACTGATTTTTTTTTAACTGAAAAATCGTACTCGTGACCCAGAAGGGTGTGAGCGTATGCATGTCTCGAATTAAGGGTCACGGCTCGAGAAAGACTTTTGACCGCAGTTTCATGGTCTTTCTGCAAACTGTAGCAGTTTCCCATAGCACACCTGTAACACAAATTTCAATCCTAATCTTTGTAACCAGCCGTTCGTATTTCGCCAAGTAATTTCCTGCAAATTTTGTTTAAGAAATGAAGGAGATACCAAGACTGAGGGGATAAACGGTCTATCGATATCAGCTCCTGAGCCAGGTGGCTCAACTTCATATCTTCTTGCAAATGCTGCAAAATGGGATGGGAATTCACAATTTTAGGTCTCTCTAATTCATACGACTCGAAATTCACGCAAGTAGACTAATGTGGTATAGCATTTTCGAACAAAATTTGATTGCATGTGTATCCTTGGAGAAAAGGTACTCACATAAAGAACACTCGAGTAGATATCCATCCCTTCCAAATTGTAAGGGAAATATTGATGAGCGAGCCGAAAAACATATTCAGCATTCGTGTGATCTACTAGCTCGTAGTATGCCCTTCCAACCTTTAACAAGAGGAATTAAAGCAAAGAATTAAGATATATTGACAGTCTACACAACAACAGTAACTGAACAGCCACAAGCTCAGCCTGATTACCTGGGAAAGAACCCAACCTGTATTATACTGCTTGTGAGACAGCTTTTGATAGACCTCCAAAGCATCCTACAGAGTTCAATGAGTTATAATACACGTACGTAACATTATTTAAAGCACATTATTTTGAATAAATTGCAAAAAAAAAACATAGTATTCCTTGATGAGAAATACCTCGCATCTATACAAGCACAAAAGCCTGTAACCCTCCCCAAGGAGACTCAATAAACACAGAGCCTCTGATATGCCAAGTATGATATTTATCTCGTTTTCCGATAAACCTTTTATTTTCATGTTTTCTCTCTCACTGCCCAAGGAAGAAGCATCATCACAAGTATCCATACATGTCCCTGCATGCAAGATCATCACAAATACAGAGAAATATATGTTAGGGATTTAAAAAATCATCATTTAGTTCATGACAACATATAATTTAAAATGCTATCCACTTGCTTGAAATATTACCTTGACTTTGTTCTTTACAAACTATTGAGGAACCGAATGATGTAGAGCTGGATTTAGCTGATGAACCACTTCTTCCATCGCCTTCTACTTGCAGAGAATTTGCCTTTGCGCGAATGGCAGCAAGTCTTGGGCTTCTACGTGGCCCAGAGTCTGAAAATAATCTGCCCCACACCTTCAAAAGTTGCCAAGCAAAAATGATGAATAATGATATCTTCAAAAAGTTGATGCAAAATACGTTTTTCAGTTATTTCGTTAGTATCAAAATGCAAGTACAACCTTCCCAGGTTTTCTTTCAGGAACTAATCTTCTTCGAGGAGCCTGAGCTATTGTATCCCGCAAGTCTTTATCTCCAGATATCCGCAATGAAGCAATCTCTGGCATCTGAGTGAAACTCACATCATTTTTTTGATCAAGAGAAATAAAATTCTACTGGTTTAACCAGGTAACATAGCTGCAAATGTAACATGCATTTTCAGGGAAATTTTCTAAAGTGATCTGATCAGTATCTGATGAATTTGTATTAATAAAAAACAACCATTTTCACTGTACCCAAGAAAATGAGCATTCTGACAAGTTGATATTAACAAATCAAAATTACATATCCAGAGTAGTGAATAGAATACTTGTAAGTTGTAACATTGTTGGAAAAGAAATGTATATTCAAAAGGGTTTCAGGGGTCAAAACCGAAAAGATAAAATGCAACTTTCTCCTTAAAGATAAAAGAGATTTTGATTAAAAATATGTAAAATTATTAATATAATAATTTTAAAGTTTGAAAAGCTCGTTCTTTTTAACTCTGAAACCTACCTGTGTAAGCATTACTGGATCTGTAGTGTTCGTTGACAATTTAGAAGAAGGGTTGCCACCTGATGCGACTGGATAAGCTGTTTCATGAAAAGTCTGAGAAATATCTCCGAGGTTTTGTTGTTGCGTAAGCTTAAAGTGTCTTACTTTCTCATTATCCGAGACAAAGTTCCCTGCTTCTCCTGAACTTCGATCCTCACATATTGTTTGCATATATTTTGGTTCATGGCCGAAGTAATAGTTTTGAACATGACTTGCAGCTTCTCTGCTAAAAACTGCAGCTGCTTCTCCTGCAGCACCTGGATAGCACACAACAAGTCCACAGAAC
This sequence comes from Euphorbia schlechtendalii, assembly GCA_949673415.1. Taxonomy (NCBI): domain Eukaryota; kingdom Viridiplantae; phylum Streptophyta; class Magnoliopsida; order Malpighiales; family Euphorbiaceae; genus Euphorbia; species Euphorbia schlechtendalii. Next base: position 8,695 of record CATIWQ010014419.1, read on the forward strand.
AAACAGAGTATGAAAATAAATAGGATTCATTCTAGTACTTAATCAAAAATTAATCCGCATGAAGGACAAGGATTGTAGTTTATGGACAGTAGCCTTACAAACAAAATTTGAAAGAATAAGAAGCCGCGAGTACATTTTAACCAGGAGTGAACAAATTAGACAATGTCACAACTCAAGAAGCTCTCGTTATATATCATATCAGAATCTTCTCATTTCATTATCGCTTGTTAATAGTAATCAGTAAGAAACTAGGATAACTCTACTTGAAATATTCTATAAACATGTAGATACAAAACTCATTTTAGATGGAGACATTCAGGGAAACCTGCAAGTTACCTATAACAATATCCCAAATCAGACATTAGTTGTAGAATCCCAGGATTAAAACAAGAGGGCGGTTATTATGGTAGCACTGACCTAACACGCAGAGTTCCTCGTACGCTGTCCAAAATAATGGATCTATTGACAAGGCCTTCTTGAAGTGTTCGATTGACTTTTCTTTCCTCTCAGTGTACCTAAAAGGAAGTGGATGTCACTAATCAACAATATTAAAAAAACCACAAACTCCAAACGAAAAAACGCATGAATCTGATATCAGTTCTTTCTACCTATTTAACATAATCTGGATCCAAAATCCTCTAAGAACAAAAAAGAACTTCAGGTTCAGGGGTTCTATTTCTCACTCTGGTGAAACCTTAAAATAAAGTTAACCTAGCAGCATGCAATACATTAAAATTCAAAATTCAGTGATAAGAAAAGCAACCAAAATCTCTCTCAACCTGTATACAAGTCCAAGAATGTAATGACCAGAAGCACCATTCGGAACCTACACAAAAATAAGCCTGATTAAAGAAACAGCCAACTAAAGATCAAGAGCCTGAAATGCTTTGGAATGTCACACCAATGCACCATCTACTACGAATACTATTTAATAAACTTATTATCGATCATTATATGAGAAAGAGAAACCTCTAAACCAGATTGGTTAGGTGCCAATACTGCTTCAGCTTCAGTAAGAAGACCCATCTGAAAGCATGCCACAGCAAACAAATAGCGAGACTGAGCCAATTCCGCACCTTCAAACAAAGAACGACACTATCGCGTATTATGATCTTGAAAAACAGTACTTGAAAGAGTGAATGCCAAGAACAATAATACCTTTGAGAATGTGATACGCACAATAAGCTTGATTGTTATTCAAGTAACATCTAGCGAGTAATTGCAAGTTAACCTAAAAGAAACGCCGAAAAAGAATGAAATTGAGAAATTCAAATTCGAAGTGGAGGCAAATAATAATATGAAGAGAAGAGGAAAACCTGAGAAGGAAACTCGGCGCAGAGGCGTTCGCAGAGAAAGATTGCATTTTTGAACAAGAATTGAGAGAGACTGTTTTCTACGCATTTCACCAAAAGGGCTTCCATTTTCGTTGTGAATTGGATTTTTTGATCTTTCAATCAAGGCGCCTTTGCTTCTCTTTTCTTTATTTCAGTGCCAGTTTTGGTTCTTTTATCATTATTGATTTTTTTATTTTTTTTAATATAAATAATAAAATTGCCATATTTGAGAGTCAAAGGGCAACGGACAAGAAAGGTGGACTTTCTTCCGAATTTTGACTGCAGCCATTTAAAATGGTCAAATCTACCAACTCTGGTTACATGATTATCTATCGGGAGTTACTACGCGTCGCCCGTTTTTACTTCGCGTCGCCCGTCCAAAAGACAAAAATACCCCCCAAGCAAAAATTTTTTTTTTCACCCCTCGCCGGATTGTCAATTCCGGCGACTGTATAATGGCCGGCCGGATTTTCCG
>CATIWQ010014437.1:0-17777 GCA_949673415.1 Euphorbia schlechtendalii
GGTTTAACCTAAAGACTAGATGTATTCTAGTTTTGTTAAGATTGCTGAAAGTTATAGTATGAGCTGAGAGCTCTATACACTATATTTGTTAATTCTACAACCGAAACTGAGCACATAGTAGCATGTCGTGCTACAATGAGAGGTGTTTAGACTAGGAATTTCATTAGTAAGTTAGGATGGATGGATCCTAGACATACTTGATGTTTTTCTACGATAAAAACGGGGGCTAATGCACAAGCTAAAGATACCCAGTCACAAAGTTCAAACATGTATTTAGTATGTCATATGACATGTCATTACATCAGGTTGACACAGGAACAATGTCATTGATTGTCTAACAAAAAGTCCATTGTGGATGGAGGTTAAGGTTAGGTCGGATATATAAAGATTAGGGCAATGCCTACTGTAAACTAGTCCAAGTGGGAGATTGTTGGAATTGTTGATGTGCCCTAGTTCTAAAGGCATTGGTTCATGTAGTGTCACATTATAAAGGCAATAATCTAATGCATTTATACCTTGTGCTATAATATGAGTAGAGTATCCATTGATTGATAATCATAAATGTCCCTAGTCTGTTTTAATCATGGGAATGAATGAAACGAAAGACTTGTATGTTGGATGATCTATAGTAATGTAGTTGCTATGTCACTTGGAAAAGTAGATCATGAACATGGGCACATGTTGGAAACATTTGGCTGGACCCATCCACACAGCAAGGTCACATGGTTGTATGTCATAGACAATATGCTGAGTAGGTCTCAATTGTCCTCGGACTTGATTTCAACTTATTACGGATGTGGAATTGAGTATTCTGTAGTATATTACTAACGGGTCCTTAAATATTGGATTACAAGTACGGGTATGCTCGGTATATTTCATGACCACATTAGTAGTAGTGATGAAGTGATAGGATTGCCATTCGATTTGATAAATTGAAATGAATCACCGGCCACTTGATGAATAAAAGTGATAAGGACGTCTAATAAGTCGTTGACTTATTTTATCATTTTATTCTAGATCAAGAAATACGATGAACTACATAAGAGGTGACTAGCACCATGCCTCTTGTTCATCATATTGATATCAGCTGAATTTAATATGAAGTTAAAAGGCAGTAATTATCTAGTAATTAATAAAATTATGCTCGTAAAACTTGTGTACAAACTGAAATGGGTCCTTGGAAACATTAGCCAAAACATAATAAAATGGCTTCAAAACATAGTAAATAGATACCCATTTCCAGTTTTGATCACCAAAATAAATGAGTTATTAAAACTCATTAATAATATATACCTTGAGTTTTTTGAAAATATATTAAATAAATTATCATCATACCCTAACTCTTTAAAAGAGATTAAATATAAAAATAAATAAAAGAGATAAAATATAATATCACATCATAATTTCTTTTCTTTCTAAATAATAATTTTCCAACAAAACCGTTAATTTATATGAATTAATTAAATGAGGGTATATTAAAAAAAGCTATAAGTAAAATCATTCTTCAACTGAATTTTATTAAATCACATTGGAACCTGAAGGAAAAGTAAAATGTTCCAAAACATGTACGTGAAATTTCAAAGATTTTATTTATTACAAACATGTATGATATTGATATGTAATTGATCATGAACCATATAGAAAAAAGAGATAAAGAAGAAAAAAATAAATAGGTGAAAATGTCAACTTATAATAAAAAGGCAGCAGGTTCATATACTTCCAATAAATTAAGTGTGGAAAAGTCATAATAAATTCCAACAGAAATGGAGGTGATGTTACTTGCTCAGTAATAATGTTTCTTTTATGTTCATGAGATCTTTGCTTTCCGCGCTACCTACTGCTTTTGTATGCTCAATTACTATATTTTTTATTCCCAGACAATTATACTATACATCCTATAATTATAGAGTGTGTAATTATATATAAAAATAATATTACACTTGTTGACAAATTTGAGTCTCTAAAACTCGACTTTATAATATCTCTAGTACTATTTAGTCCGCCGATCGACTACTTAATTCCAAAGTATTGTCGTGTTTGGGTTCAAAAATATATTTAAGCTTTAGTGTTTTGTACATATCCAGGAATCTATAGTAAAGGAAAGACTAGATGCATCAATAACCCCTGATTTTTTTATTGCAACTCTTGCTTGAAGTCAATGTGAACTTTTGGAAGTTTGAATTAACTAGTTGAACTAGGTAAAAGTGCATCAATTTACCTTTTCAATATTTTATTGGTTTGATTTTCAAAGATATCATTAGTCTAATTTCCTCTCCAATCAAAAGTTAACACGTGACATTAAAAATATTATCTAAATATCAATTTTGATACAATCTTAATTATTCAGTTTTATAAGATTTAATTCCCTAGTAGATCACAGAGATAACTAAAATTCAAACCCAATCATTAAAACTGAATGAATGGTTAAAAATTTACTGAAATTTACTAATGTAGCACGTACCACATTTAGAGAATCCTTATTCCATCACATCGGAGAGAGACAAAGTTGTGCACTTTTATCAAGTTTCGATGAGCTACTTGGATCTTTTGAAGGTTCAGGAGGATGTAACACAAAAGATTCCAAGTTCAGGAGGGTCACAATGCATTTTGATTAAAGGTGGTCATGTAAGATATACATGTCTTTGAGGTACAATAATGAATTTAGCATCTCATACGATGCAATTCTCAACTCTAACACTGCATGAGATACTGAAATAGTCATAACAACTAGTCCTTGTTCCTGACTCAATTCCAACCGCTAGTTTTGTTTAGCAATATAAACAATATCAGTTATCAAGAGTCAACAAATCCTTGAAAGCATTTAAAGATAGAAAAGACTCATCTTTTCTATCAAATTTTTTTGCTGATATTATTCCAGATTTGTATTTCACCCAATGGATATTTATGAGTGGTTTTAGTGTGATCAATAAACTTTGCATTAGTTTGCTGTTTGATTTGCAGAACCATGCTACAAATTTAGTACTTAAACTTGTAAAGCGTAAGGGAAAAAGTTTGGTGCTTGACCTTGTGAAAAGGATTAAAAGAGTTCTGTTATTTAGACTCTAAAATTGTTTAGTAATGGTAGAGGTTTGATGCTAAGGTCAGCCTAGAGAACATTGAATTTGTTATTTTAGATTTCTACTCTCTTTATTTATCATATTTTTGTTTTTTTACTGATTCTGTTTTCCCTGTAAAAAGTTGTTTATTAGGACAAAATATTTTAACTGAAAGATGGTAAGTATAAAAAAGAAGCTCACTTCCAGTGGCAAGTATACAAAAAAAAAAACCCACTTCAAGCCCATGAGGTACATTGTACATCAACCATATCCCTAACCTAAAATTCCCTTTAAGCTTTCAAACTCCTCAACTAAGGAATTTCACTCTAATTTCTCGCAGGGTTGAAAGTGGAGGTTAATGGAGGAGTAATGCATTTTTCATTTTGAGGAAAAAAATTCATTTGTGTCTATGTCCACTAATGATTCAGTGATGATATTTCATCAATTCCATCATCAGGTATTCTACCATTATCCACTTAAATTAAAAAATAAATTACATATTTGTTTCAATGGTTAACAAATTTAAAATCACAAAGGTTAAAATATAAGTTATTTAGTTCAACATTCCAAGCAAAAACATAAATAAAAAACAAAGTAACGAAGTAATTTAATTCAACATTCCAAGCAAAAACTTAAAATAAAAATCAAAGTAGCAAAATAATTTCCTCATGTAGCAGATCTTTTATCTCATTTGAGCATAAAACAAAACATCATACCTGAGAATAAAACAACAAAGAAATCAATCAACTTTAAGGTTTAAGTATATAAAATATTGAAATAAAACATGTGTCAAAGATCTTAGTCTAGTTGTTGAGACCAAGATTATGATTTTAGAGGTTACAAGTTCGAATCCACATTCGGATAGGGTGGGGTGTGTAGAGATTTTCTTTTGTTATTATTGCAAGTCTAATAAGACAAATTTAAAAAGAATATGTCGAAATAAACATATTTTAAAATGATCATAAAAAACAATTTTTTTTATGAATATACAAAATCCACATTTAAAGTTAGTATGTTCATATATTTACAATAAGCATATGTTCATAGGCTCACCAATATTAACCCATGATTAACATAAATATAAAAATAATAAGAGATTTTGGTTGTAATTTGGAGAATATTCAAGGATTCTCCATTGGATGCTTATCTGGGTTGGACTCGGGAATTTATCAAATTGGGTGATACATTCCTCATCTCCATAACCGGGAAGGTTTCAAGGAGAAAAAAATATCCATCCGTACTCTACGAGAAATTTTTATCGGAGATTCTCCATCCTTATTGGTGTAGATTCCCATCATATTCCGATGGTTCTCACCCATTTTCATTTCTAACTTCTTCACACCTTTGATCTAGGAAATATGGGTCGGGGGGACTTTTTTCCAAAATATTTTCTAAAATTGCTGTAAGATTTTTATATTCCGATAAGCAATATTAGATTTAGATTCATTAAAGTTGAGAAACAACTTCCATTTAGTATTTGAGGATTGATGTGTAATAAATGTCTCCCTGATTTTTCTCTCTCACTTTTATTCACTATATCTCTCTATTACTCTATAATAAAGTTCTTTATAGAATCATAATCCAATAATATTAAAAACAAACTTCAAAAAGTACCTTGTGTTTCAATCATTTGCAAAACGGGTCCGAGAAATTTTTTTTGCTAAAAGAGTATATGGTTTCAATAAAATGACAAAAAAAGTATATTTATATATTTATTTTCAATATTGGTGTCACGGTGAATATTTAAACCAACCAACATTCTTATAATTTGACCTTATTATTTAAAAATTATATTTCATTCTAAAGATATTTTTTATTTTTATGATATTTTTTAAAGTTTATCATCATATTTTAATTAGGCTTAATGCATCAAGACTTCTATGAACTTGTCCCTAAACACCTATTTGCCCCATTTGAACTTTTAAAAGTTTCAAATAATCCCCTGAGCTTGCAAAAAAGTTCCAAATAATCCCATGAACTTGCATAAAGTGAACCAATTTTTCCCTCATTACCATGTGTCATCTTCTGATTGGAGAGAGAAAATCAACATGTTTGAAAAGTCAAACCAACCAAAATCTGATATGCAACATTTGGGGGGGTTGATATCATTGAAAAGTTAAACCAACCAAAATCTAACGCGTGACATTTAGGGGGGGGGGGGGGGAGAAATGAGTTCACTTTTTGCAAGTTAAGAGGATATTTGGAGATTTTTGAAAGTTCAGGGGGTTATTTGAAACTTTTTAAAGTTCAGGGGTAAATGAGTGTTTAGGGATAAATTCAAAAGGGTCTCGATGTATTCAGTATTTTATTTATAAAAAAATATTTTCACTAACCTAAAAATTTCAAAAATTATCGCTAATGTGTATTGCATTTTAAATAACCATCCCACAACAATTTAAGTAAGAACAAATAAGATTATTCATTATCGTGACATAATTAAATATTGAGAATCCTTTATTTGCAAATATTTTAAAACCACAAACTCTTTTGCAATAAAAAAAAGAAAAATTCTCAAACCATATTTTGTGTATTAGTGCAATCACATGATATTCTTTTAAAGTTTGCCCTAATATATACCCATTCACAACTATTTTTAGATTAAATTTTACTTCCCCTTCTTCATGCTCTTGCTTGGGTTAAACTTATTGAGCTTGTACTCATGTAGGGATCAATAACTAAAAAAAATCAATAAATATAATTGCAATAATTTAAACTCTCATCCTCTTGAAATTTATAGAGAATACATGAATCGGGAAAGTGTCAGACTTGATAGATTGAGTGAGCATACAGGTAAGGTTGAGCTCATCTAACACAAAACCAATTGGTTTGTGTTAAGGCACGTTAAACACAAACCCAGAATCTTTCCGCCTGTTAGACCTTCATTTGCTCTGATACCATGTAGAGAATCCACGGATAGGGAGAGTGTTGAGCTTGAAAGCTTGAGTGAGCATACAAGTAAGGTTAAGCACATCTAAAGCAAAACTAATTGACTTGTATTAAGCCCCGGTCTACTCCACTTATATACCATTCTTAATCGTTATTTATTTCCAATGTGAGATAATTAACACCCACTTCTCCAACAGATGCGAAGATTAATTTACTTGAAATTCTACAAAAGATACTTATGCGATAGATAACTTTTTTTTTTGTATAATTGCCAATTTTACTTAATATGATCATTTAACTATCATATATGTGTCAATCAGTGTTCATAATACATGAATACCCTAGAACATATAACAGATATCAATCACTATATACAATAATATAACAATTGGAACGAAAGCTAGGTTGCACGAATGTCCCAGAATATGTAGTAGACATCACTGACTATTTATAATAATATAATTACTAGAATGAAAGCTAAGTTACAATAAGAGCTGAAGGAAAATGTGATACAGAAGTACAAATAGAGGTAGGTGGCATTGTTAATAATTGAATACCACATATACATGAAACAATTTAATTAATATAAGATAAGAAGAAAGAAATGAAATAATTATAGTAGAGAAGGTCAATGAAACTCAGAAAGAAGAATAGGAATAAGGTGATCAGAAATAATATGGTTGGTTTTCTCGGTGGGATGAAAAGCATCCCAAAACACATATTTATTGGCATCTGGACATGTATATGAATGTTCATTGCACAGGTAACTCATTTCAAATGTTCCTGTTGCACAACATGCCATTCCTGTCACCTCAAATCCTGCACCATATACCAATTATTTCAGTGAAGTTTGAATAAAAAATATCTTTATAATTTTGTTCGATCTTTAGTTAATTACTCGTCCACGGTTAGCTGAAGGTGTTAGAAAATATAATAAGGGCTTGTCTATACTATATAAGGGCTGAATCCAAAGTTATGAATTTATTAAAATGTACGTAAAAAGTAGGAGAACAACAACTTTAAACTCATCATCCTATTATATCTTAACTTTCAAGTTAACCATCAGGTCAAGCTTTGTACTAAATGGTTACATGAAAAAATATTCATGTCTTTATAACATGAAATTCAACGACAACAACTAGTACTTATAAGTTCGAAAGCATCGACCTCTGAATTTAAGAGACACAAAATCGATTAAGTTGAAGAACCTAACACTGATAAGATGAAACAAATGAATGCATAATTATCCGCAATTACAAAGTGTAAACATAGAAAGGCAATAATGTCATAGAAAATGGTAACATGAATAAAGTAAAGAGGTTGGGTTGGATTGGATTGGGGGGCTGTATAAGAGTGCCTGTGAAGAAGGGGGTTAATAAATGAGGTAGCATGCATGGATGCAGGTTGGTTTAATGCTCTACCAATTCCTTGGTTAAGTTGGTGAGTGCCTTTAAAAGTAGTTAGCTGGCTTTTTCAATCCTTATTGGCTATGTCCCCCTCCCCTTATTTATTCACTAACTAATAACCAATTTTTACTTCACTTTCCCTCTTTCCTACATGTATTTTTCCAAATATCACTCAATTAATGTTTAATCGATTTCCTACACTCTTCTATTTTGTCTTTTTTTTATAAAAAAAAATCACTGTTTACAAGTGAGTTGAGGTTAATGTATCCCTTAGACTTAATTTATTTCTCAACAAGTATATGAAAATATAAATTTAGGAAAAAAAATAAAAATAGTTTTGGAAACATAGAAAGTTGGGTTTTCATATATAGTTTGAGTAGTCACTATTCCTTATTTATTAGGACAAAAGTTCTTTTCGTGGTTATGTGTAGTAAGTAGTTCATTTGCTTGTTTATCATTTCAGGAATTGTTTGGTTGACAGAATGAAATCGAATAAAAAATGAATGCAAAAACGTCAAATACGATACATGTTACCGACATTTGAAGGAATAACTCTTCTTAGTTACCATAAGAATCACGGAATAACTATTCCTCTTTAAAAAGAAGGAATAACTATTTTATGATTTCTATGGTAACTATAGGAAAAACTATTCCCTCCGACATCAGAGTCATGTATCATATATTTGCCATTTTTTACATTCATTTTCTATTCTATTCCGCCAACCAAACGAACCATTAGTGTATATGTTACTTATATTGTCTATGTGAAATGCGATTTTTTATCCTTTTTTGTTCCATATGATATCCAATTTGTTGCAGTTTTCGGGTCATGTGTTGTAGAACATATTTTACCATTGACAACATAATTTGTACTAAATAGACAAAAAAATTTGCATAACATATCAACTAAATGATAACATGTCTGCTACATTGACAAAAAAAAAAAAAAAAATTATACCAAATGACCCAAAATGTGTTTTTTCCCTAATTATTATATTTCAAAACATTTGCCTAATAAAAAATTCACTCCATTCGGATGTGAAACCTGTGACATTTAGAATCATAACTTCATGTCTCAACCAACTAGGCTAAGGCATTTGTCATAAGTTCGTAAATTTTTTTAACTTATATGAGAGTGAACAATCATATTCTCCACAAAAATGTTCATTAATCTAATAAAATGTTATCGGTCAAGTTTACCGTTCTAATTGCATTAAATTTTACTAAGTTCAGTAATAACTTAAACAAAAAGCATGGAAAATATCTCAAAATAATTGAAATAAAAGAAAAAGGATAATCAGTAAACTTACCATATAAAGAAGGTCTTCTAATGATGTCGTAAACAAGATCATAAACAGAAGATGTAAAGATAATTTTGAATCCAGGAAGTTCCTTATTGAGCTCATTAACCAGTTCTTGTAATTTGCCATTAAAATCCACAGCAACATTGTTGTATTCCTGTGAGCACTCATGGTTCACAAAATTTGTTGTTCTTTCCAATGGCAAACACCCCATTGGTGGAACTCCGGTTAGGGATATTTTCCTAGCTCCAAGGTTGTATAGTTCTCTGATGAATTTTCCGGCGATCCTAACTAGAAAATCTTCGTATTGTTTCACTGTGAATTGACTTCTTCTCGTCGGAAATGTGTAGTAATTCTCTAGGAAATCGTTTGTTCCTAAGCTCATTAAATATAATGACTCTTCTATTATCTCTCTTGCCTTGTCATTTCCAACATAATCTCTTAGTTTCTTTTGATAGTCTTTAAAATACTCTAATTCTTTCCACAATGGTATCACATTCTGCCAAACACAACAAATTAGCACAGTTTCGGTTAGAAATCATACAATTTGAAAAGAAGGCCTAAAACTCTTTTAGATCTGTTTTGTAAAAAATGTATGTTTTCGCCTTATACATCGTATAATTTTGAAACATTTCCCCCCCTTTTAGTGCAAATCGTTAATTTTTGGCCCTTGTCATGAACAAATTAGGACAACCTACAAGAAAATTGACCAAAAACCCCACACTCCATAGTAAAAAACGTTAGTCAATTTATGGTTGCGCAAAAAGAATATAGTAAGCAAATTGTCATTAAATATTTAGTTGCTACAAGAGCATTTTATCCCATCATGATGGAAAATTTGTATATAAAATGTTTCATAATCACAACGATGCGATATATGCATAAGGTTTTTCTTTCAGAAAGATCAAGTCTTGACTCTTAAACCCAACAAAGATAGCTTGATAACTACCGGTCGCTCAATAAAAAGACCAAGAATCACCGAAATTAAGACAAAATACTTATGAAAAATTATATATTGGACGATTAAAGAAATTATTTGTATTGGAAGGGGCTAATGAAACTTTTAACAAAAATAAAAACTTAAAGCTGATGCATGTGATAATAATGAAGAGACTTACCAAAACATTAGAAGTAGCATTATCATAGCCAGTGCCGGCAGAGGCAAAGCAAACGCCGGTAGCAAAATCTGAGATTGAAAACATAGGATCTAAGTAAGCAGGTACTGTAGGCTTGAGACCAAATGCCTGAGAGATGAAGTCAGGAGGAATCCGGCCATTAGAGAAACGTCCGGTAGGGCGGCCTCCCTCGAAATCTCGGCCATAAGGCCGGAAATTGCTCTTAAGGACGGTGGAGATGACATTGTTGTTGCCAGCATCAACTGTAGAATCACCAAACACAATTATTGCTGGAACTTTGGCTGTTGTTTCAGCAATAAGTAGGATTAGAAGTGATAGCATAGAAAATGAAATGAGTTGAATATTTTCCATTTCTGCAATAGTTTTGGAAAGATTGAAGGGGACCGGAGGAGATAGATGATGAGATCTTTGGTTGGTGATGCCAAAATTGAAATTTATAACAAGAGCTAAAAATGTCTGGTAGGTTTATATTTAATAGCTGAGTCAGATGTTAGAGTTCACCCTATTCATGTTGCTGCCTAGTCTGGTTTTCTTCAACTCTATAATGTTTTCACAAAAAACGTGTTCTTATATATTTAAATAATGTAACAAGACCCTACTTTTTAGGACGTGAAGTAGAGTTTTCGAGATATTGTAGACGACTGCCTATGAGTGTGCCAACGCCTAGCACCGCCTTAACATACATTTTAGAGGAAAAATTTATATGACTTTAATTGGTATTTCTTTTCTTCTTTTTTCACAACAATAGAAGAGAGAGATGAGTTTCAGTATCTAAAAAATGAAACACAACTTAAATTTATTAGTTATTAGAACTTTGACAAAGATTTAACACTTCAAGGATAAATGATTTTTTTCTTAAAAAAATTAAGGGACAACAAACTCTTACTAAGAGGGTTAAATGCATGCTTCAAGAAACATACCTACCAGAAATCAAAAATTAAGAATCCAACGTCACGTGTAAAAGAACACAAGCAAAACTTTTTTTTTACATGGATGATACCTAAAATTTTATTTTTGGATTTTTCTAGTACATAAGTATATCCTCATTTATTTATTTAGAAACTGTTAACAAGGTAAAATATTGATAGGTGCGTACAAGCCACGCAAGACCCCCAGGCGGATCACATCCGCCTGGAGTAAAAGACCAATAAGGATAGGAATGTTCTTACCAATCCAGACGGTTCTCATCTGCCCCGAAAAGTAAAATCCCGTTGTTCATTCAGGCGGATGGGATCCGCCCCAAAGTAGGGAGAAACCAAGTCTTCCCCAAATATCAGACTAAAGTTCAGGCGGTCACCAAGTTGAGTCGGCTTGTCCGCCTGAGAGACCTCGGCTCCTTAGGAGCACAGAGTCCGATTAAGAGTCCAAGTCTTCAAAAGAGACATCAATAATTTGAACTCTCAATTCAGATAAGCTTTATCTTATCAACACGATAAAGATTCGCTCAAGCTAAGACTCTGGTGGAGTCACATCTTTGGATCAGACCAGATGATGTTCATAGAGTATAAAAGAGCCTTTGGGGCCGTCACGCAAAGGTACGTATTCTGAATTCACAAGAAATTACTTCTTGCCTCCTCACTTAAATCCGATCTAACTTAAGCATCGGAGAGGCTACGCCGGTCACACGGCTAGTCCCCATAGCGATGGTTTTTGTCTTATAGGAGCCATCAAGTCACAAGAAAGAGGAGCGCCAGGAGTCAACTTCAATCGGGGAATTAGCGCATGGAACCACGTTCCAGACCTAATTCAACAGAAACAAATAAATTTTTCAGCATTTTATAGTTTTCTAGTTTTTACCACTTTCAGCTCTCTCAAATATTTTTATTTTTCTCTTACTAATAATTAGAAATTCAATAAAAAAATATTATATATAGATTATTTACACACAAAAATTAAAAATTGCAAAAAAAAAACCACCTAAAATTTTACATCTTTATTTTCAAAGCTATTATAGAAGGAAGAAAGAGGAGAGAAAGTGAGGTGCTTCCGATTTTAGCTTGTTCTGAACAATTATCACAATAGAAAATTTGGTTATTGGTCTTTTCATTTCTTTGATAACTTGAAAATTTATATCTTTAATTAATTGATTTGAACCACTACCCAACAACTTTACCAAACGCATATACCTGAATTTATATTACAAAACACAAATTACCATATTTTTAAGAGTTAAACAAATGGTGTTGTGGGGATTTGCATACATCTAATGGAACACATTTTGCTACTAAATGCATGTCTACCGAACTAGACACATGTACAACTATACCTTTTTTCCAAAAATGAAAGGAAAATCAAAATACAAAAAAAAAAAAAAAAAAAAAAAGAAACTACAAACAAAATATGAAAGTGGGTGTACAAGGACTTGTTCAACAACTATATTTTGCATTTCCGACACGAAATAAGTTGATCAAGTTCGCATGCATGCCCAAAGTTTTTCTTATCATGTTTAGAGAGCATGGGTCATCGCAAGAATGGAAAATAGAGGGAAATGGTGAAAATTTCCTTACCAATATATTATACTATCTGGAGATATATGATGTACCTGACATGACACGGCATTGAAAACGCATTGTAGTTGTTTTCCTGTCAATTTAGGTATTCATTATTTGGTAGTAGTGTCTTAATATTGATTTTAATTAGTTACCTTTTTAAGCGTTAGTTGTAATTAGGATATGTGACAGAGTTCCCAAGTATATAAACATATTATATATATATATATATGAAGTATACTGCTTTGATATCAATGGCTATGAATTGCTAATAATTGAACTTGATGCACTCAGCGCTCACTCACTCTGCATTTATACACCTTAGCTTCTAAATGGTTTTTCCCTCTTTGCCATCTAACATATTTACACATCATTATGTAGTTGGGTGAAAATAATCCCGGATTAATTACTTCATATAATATTCAATATTCATAAACTTTATCGACTTTTGAAGCAATATAGAAATTAATCAATCTCCTGAATATGTTGTTGCTAAAATCTGTTTTCATCGTGTCGCTGATCAGAGTGAATTAAAACGATCCTCGATTATTGGAGGCAGTCATAGTAAAAGAAAATCACCATTGAGACCAGCTCTACAACATAAAAAGAACACATAAAGGCCACACAAACTCACTTTCTAAATATAGTAAACAACAGGAGAAGCTTATTTTAGGAGCCACGGAAGCAACAAGCACAATGATATAGTTTGAGAATTGGGCAAGTAGGCATCATAAAATGGCAACGTCAAGAAGATTAATCACTGTGTTGTGTGTGGTTCCATTTTTGGTTTGCTCATCAATATTAATGGTCGAGAGCAGTGAAACGACCTGTCAAGGACAAAACGACGTAACTTGCAATTTACATGATCCCACCCCTGATGTTCTGGATGACGATGATTTTGATGATACATACAAAGTTGTGAACAAAATCGCCACTACAGAACCAAGCATTTTTGCTGTTCCGCCATCTGATTCTTCAGAAAATCTTGGAGCTTCGAGTTTTCAACCTTATGCTGAAGAAATGGTTGTAGTGGGACACTAACTGAATTAATAAATTTTCGGCTTTTCATTGTTTTACTTAATGACTTTAGTTGTTTCTTTCTCTTGTTTGATTGATTATATAAGTTGTGTTTTTAGGATTAGTCACAGATTTTGATCATGTTATATGTCCAGCCTCATTTACGGCGTGATTTTCCATCGGCACCAAAGCAAAGTACACTCGTTGATGGATTTTAATATTTTTTACTTTATTGATGTCAATGGAAATATGAAGTATATTCATGGGCAATACAAACAAAAAAAATGAACACAACATCGAGAGATCGAAAAAAACTAGAGCAAACAATAAAAGATGTCAAGTTTAACTCATGTAACCAGTTTTAGAATTCAAGAACGATATTTTGCTCAAGAGAGATAAATTTGTTCATTTAAGACGAAAGACGGTGTATCGTGAACTATAAAGTCGAAACAGAATAACCAAGACCTCTGAGTTCTCTCTTTCTTTTAACTGAAGTGATTCTGTTTCTGTTACTTATTTTGGTTCCATTTGATCGGTTTGAAGATTTCTCTTTGCACTTTAAGCCTGCAATTATTTCTCCGTAGCCGCTATTTCCAATTTATGGCACCAATTTTGTTACCATTGAAATTTAATTAAATTCCATTATTATTCCATCTGCGAATCCTCTCACATTTGAAAGTAAAAGTAGCTGTTGTATCCTTCTTCCCCATATTAACATATCGATTTAGATACTTGAAATCGGGAGAATTTAGAGAATGATAAGGGCATTAATATACTAATATTTATTGATGTTTATCAAATGGTTGAATCCTTTGATTTGACGGTTAATTTTGTTGGTGATATATGTGAGACAATGCATTTTGAGGCACAATGCAGAGTAGAAGATCCTTATTATTATGGCTTTGTTGGACTGATGTATATTTTAGAACAACAGATTGATGCTGCAAATTCAGCTTGCTAACTAGAGGTGAAATGGCTCTTTTTTTTAATCTCATCAATGAATTCCAACTTAGTCTATCGAAGCTAGCTGGACATACATGTATATTTGGCTAGTAAATATATCTTCAGCTCTGGCTTCTTTTAGTTTTATGCAGACTTATTCCATATGAACAGAAAAAGAAAAATGCTGTCATGATAAGTTTTCCATATTTTTTTTGGTGTTTATTTTTCTTACCATTTCATCATTGATTTCCCATGTCATACAAACTGCATTTTGTCTAAAATAAAACACCAATTTAGTGGTGAATGCGCAATAAACAAAGTTATTAAAAGTCTTTTACTAGTTAAAGAAATCTATTTTTGTGTTGGGTCTAATGTGGCAGATACACCTGTTCGTCGGGCGGGCCGGGCCGGGCTTGGTGAGCTTTTTACCAAAAACGTTAATCCAAGAACGGCCCAAGCCCATACTTTTGAACATCGAGCTCAGACCGGGTTTGGATCGGGTTTACAAGGTTATTCCCAAGCTCATGGATATTTTTTTTATAAATTTTTCATTTAATTAAATAGAAAAAATATATAACAAGTCAAAATATGTTAAAATTTTTTAATATCATTGCATTGTTTACTTGAAATCTTTAATATTTAGTAAGATTTATTGTAATCAAGTATAAATAAATTATAAAATCTTAAAATAATTATAAATTTAATGTATAAATATATAATAAATAAATAAAATTATTTCTCGGGCCGGGTTTGGGCCAGGCTTGGGTATTTATATAAAAACTAAGCTCGACCCATAAATTTTCGAGATTTGACGAGCTCGGGCCGGGCTTTTTCAGAAAACAAGTGTTCAAGCCCAGCCCATTGAAGCACCCGCCCCGCCCTCGAACAAGTCTAGTGGCATATTAACCCGCCGTCATTCTGCAATTGATTGATTATGACGAATGATAATCTAATTGCTTCTTCATCCTCAGAATCCAGATCATATATATTTATAGTTGTGCGAACGTTATAGCTGCATGTAATTATTGTTAGTATCTTAGTGTAATTGGGTTGACTAGTTTGCCCAATGCTATCGTGACATTTCATCGAACAAATCGTAAGAGTGCGGAGTGCACACTTGTTCGGATTCTGTTATTAGTTGGGGGGTCCGGGGGTAACGTCCTAGGGAGGGGTGGCAGCCCCTGGCGGGGTCCTGAGGCAATGCCCCGAGCTGGGGTCGAGCTGCCAGGTCAGCTTGAAAATTTTTTATTCTTGAACCCATGCATCCTTTGAAAAATTCATCAAAGAAATGAATTTTGGACCGAAACAGTGTGCTTGTTGAATACAACTGAAACCTGAAAAAACATGTCTTTTAGACATGATTGCTACCTGAAACAGTATTTCTATTGAAAATTTGGTTATTAACTTCATCAAAACGAAACTTTCAAACATATAGAAAAACTCTATTGTTTTTTTATAGCAAATCAAATTCTCGTTCTTGACAAAATTTCTAATTTTATCAAATTGAAAATTTGGTGACTCGACTAAATAAATTTCAATCTGGCGGGGTCCTGAGGCAACGCCCCGAGCTAGTGTCGAGTAGCCAGGTCAGCTTGAAAATTTTTTATTCTTGAACCCACGCATCTTTTGAAAAATTTATCAGAAAGATGAATTTTGGAACGAAACAGTATACCTGTTGAATACAACTGAAACCTGAAAAAACATGTCTTTTAGACATGATTGCTACCTGAAATAGTATGTCTATTGAAAAATTGGTTATTAATTTCATCAAAACAAAACTTTCAAACATATAGAAAAACTCGATTGTTTTTTCATATCAAATCAAATTCCCGTTCTTAACAAAATTTCTAATTTTATCAAATTGAAAATTTGGTGAATCGACTAAATAAATTTCAATCTGAAATCCCCAAATTCCAACATAGGTGTCTGTTTGATCGACTATACAATCTGATTTTGTTTCAATCACTGAGATACCAAGATATCTGATGCACTTATATAATCAAGGGGTGTTTCAGGTAAATCTTAATCTAATTTTATAGTGGTGAACAAGCAATTGAAGTCTAATGGTTTAAGTAGGGATGGCAACAGGCTGGATCTGGGTAGATCCAGCCCATATCTGTTTTCTAGATCCAAATCCATTAGATCTGTCATCCTAAGATCCAGACCCAGATCCAACAGATCTGGATCTCTGTAATCCAACCATCCAGCTTTTATGTATATTTATGTACTTCATTCATATTTATAATATTTAGGCTTAATGTATCACTAGGTACCTGAACTTATCCCAAAAAACCTACTGCCCCCCTGAATTTTCAAAGTGATCCCGTAGCTCCCTCAACTTTAAAAAAGTACACCACTTTGCTCCCTCAGTGTCACGTGTCAACTTCTGATTGGAGGGAGAAAATCTGAAAAATTACATCTTTGAAAAAGTCAAACCAACTAGAAGATGACACGTGACATAGAGGGAGCAGAGTGGTGTATTTTTTGAAAATTGAGTGAGCTACGGTGTCACTTTGAAAGTTCAGGGGGCAGTAGATTTTTTGGGACAAGTTCAGGTATCTAGTGATGCATTAAACCTAATATTTATGTACTTCATAATTCATTCATATTTACAAAATTTTATAATTCTTTCACATAAATTTTTAATAAATTCATCTTCAATCACATAACAAAATAAAATATCAATCTTCCTTGACCAAATGATTTTCGCTATATTTTTCAGCTTGAACCAACAGATTTCTTTACGCCTTCACTGCATTGTCAACACGAATCCAATAAAAATCTACAAAAAAAGAACTCAAGTTTATTAACAAATAACTTGAACATGGAAAACATCTTATGCAAATGAAATAATAACATGTAGCTATATATGTCTAACATGCCATGATAAACATCGTATTTATTCAATTTATCAATTTCATCACTGTTTGAATATATAGAGCATCGGAATATGTCACTAGCTAATTACACCAGTGGCTATCTTTATAATCAAGTCCATTTTATCAAAGTGAAGATGCCTATTTTCTTCAATAAACCTTGACATAACAAAGCCTGAGAACCACATAACTAAAAGGAGCGACTATAAAATGAATTCATTTATCAGAACTTAAGCTATATGTTTTTTTCATATATAAAGATATAATGCACTTGTTCACTTTCTAGTTAATGGCTCAATTCTACTCAATATACGATTAAATGAACTGGACCCAAAAAAGTAAAACTTGGATTCAAGAATCAAGAAATGGCGGTGGCCAACATATTTGTTATTTTTATATTATCATTGCTTTGCTTTCAACTGGACAGTTGTGTTCTACTGTATTCATCAAAAAGAAAAAATAATATAGACAAACCATGCTCAACACAGGACAAGAACAACAGATATTCATATCATAACCAAGCTAACATATTATTGAAAGGATAAAACAAAGAATGATAAAGCTTTTTTTGGACTTTAGATTATGTCCCTTTAATTCATTCCATCACATTAAGAGATCTTGAAAATAACTGAGTTTAGTGAGCCCAAATTTTCCTTTCAGCTTAGAGT
>CATIWQ010014468.1:0-12741 GCA_949673415.1 Euphorbia schlechtendalii
CTATCAAGTAAGTTTTTATCTGTGATATAATCCTTTTTAAACCCTATCAATGGTTCTTGAGAAGATCCTATTGGAATTCGAGAAAATTTTAACCGGTAATTCCGCCGACGCGGTTATGTTTTCGATGACAATTCCCTACACTATCTAGTCTCATGACCAAGCATATGTTAAAGGAAGGTATGTTGTACATGTGCTTAAATCTGTTAATAAGGCTCGTATCATGACTTATAACATGAAGACATTTTTCCACCTTAATATAGTTGTAGGGATTTTATTGGTGCCACTGGTCTCGCCCTAGTCTAGGTCTTATACTATGGATATGATTATGAATCAATAATTCCAGGCTATTAGGAATTATTAACTCTAAGGGAACATGCTCTGACTGGTATCTAATAATCATTCCATTATGCCAAGACTCCACATAGCACGCAAAACAAACAAGGTCCATGTTTAAGTTTTTACCCCTATGTCTACATGTTTTAATTTTATTAACTTAAACCACATTTGTAAAACCATATGCGAAATAAATTCCCATACTAGAAATCGACTAAGTCATAAACATCCCTTAGGTATACTTGAATCTAATACCAATGATAACTTCCAGGTAGGAGAGGCTCCCTTAAAGTGAATGAGTAGCCTT
This sequence comes from Euphorbia schlechtendalii, assembly GCA_949673415.1. NCBI lineage: Eukaryota > Viridiplantae > Streptophyta > Magnoliopsida > Malpighiales > Euphorbiaceae > Euphorbia > Euphorbia schlechtendalii. The sequence goes on from CATIWQ010014468.1 coordinate 641, forward strand.
GTCCATTCCTTTCCAAAATTACCACGGACAGTTTGATTTGTTATGCCACGGATAATTACGATTCAAAGATTTCGTTCTTTAATTAAGTGAAGTACGGGATGACCCTTAATTAAAGCATTTACCCATGTGGTAAAACATTGCTAATTTTATGTGATAATCACCTAGACTAAGTTTGAGCAAAACTTAATCTAGTTATCACATCATTTTCTATAACAGGAATTGAAACCTAAGCCATGCATAGCATACTTTAATCAATTCATAGAAAATTACATTTTAACATATTACAATCAATCATGCATAACATAAGGCAAACTCTGATACTAGTGTTGGTTAATCAAGACAGTAATTGAACATGCATAGGTTGCAAGGTAGAAATTCAAAAACTTAAAACTAACTTGAAGATCTCCTAAGCATGCCATGATTGACATAATCTAGGTTAAAATGTTCCATAGATGCTTTTAAGTTAATAAAACATATAAAAGAAATCTAGCATCTAAAGATTAAAGCATTACCAGTTGATGCGTACTTGATCTCTCTTTTAGGTAGCGGCGTTCCCTTTGAACAATTTCGACGGCAGAAGCTTCCAAACTAGGAGAGCCTCTATGACTTGATCCACATGGATCTTCACCGACCAAAACCTCGAAGAGGTAGAACCCGTCGATTGATAGCAGCTGCTAGACTATTCGTAAATCAACCCGAAAATCAAAATCAAAAGCTCACTTAAACTTTGAGCCTTCTAAAAGAACTCTTTGATTTGTTTGGAGAAACTCGTGGAGGATCTCATACAACAAAAGAAGAGGAGAATAGAAATCAGAGAGAAAACAAGCTCAAAGCTTTTTAGTGTGTATGAATTAATGAGGCATTGAAGCCTACTTATAAGAAAAAAGGGGGAGTGATAGACACCCCCCTTAAAACACTACATGGGATGGGATAAATCCATCCCATGTATAGCGGGTCAACTGCGCGGGTATAAATACCCGCGGGTTGACCCGCGGCCTCAATCTACGGCTTGCGAGCTTGCGCGCAGGCCACGCAAGCGCTGCCTTGTGGCAGCACACGTGGCCTACAGCCCGATAGTGACCTACGAGCCCGTTGGCTTGCGGGGTAGCCGTGTAGGCCCCACTTTGAACAACCCATGTTCGGTTTGGGGCCCACTCATAATGGGAAAATTCCCTTACTCGCTTCGTGCAACCTTTTCTCTATCTTTTCATTATTTTTGTTAATTATTAATTTGATTAAATCAATTATTAATTCTTCTCACTGATTTCTCAACTTGCATTTTCGGTACAGACCCAGTCCATAGGTTCTTTACATGGTCCGATAAAGACCCAAAGTGTGTTACCTCATAGGATCCCAAAGTATAGAGCCACTAAAGGTTAACCTAAACTTGGCTTTCCGTCCGGGAACATTTAGGCTCTGTATTCCAGATCTTTATGGAACCCGATAGCTCTAGACGATTAAATGGGCTTTCTAGCAAAGGCGTATGATCCCCTGATACTTGGAACGTCACGTGCCTGTAACTTGATCCGGTTCTGCAGTAGTAACCAGTACAATACACTCCTTCCATCAAGTTAAGTACTATCCAGTTTATTGAGCTCGGATTAAGTGTCAGCTAATGTAATAGCCGTAGCTATCCTGGAATTAGACTTTTTCACAAAGCACACCACTTAGCGGTTTTGTACCTTGATCGATTAGAAACCCGTTCCATCAATCGTATACTCTAATTAAAGGTTTATAAGTGTCTCACTTCAACAAGGGGCCCTATGGTACATCTTCATTATATTACTATATCATGAGCGATGGATCCCATCTTGACTACACAGCTTACCAACATGTGATCATCACTATACCCGTAATCACCCGTGTCATCTTGATCGCCAGGGTATGAATAAGTATGACCCGAAGTATAGCAACTCCTACATAAGGTAACCAGTATCTCAGGTCTGAGGATACTCGTACTGCTACTGCAATAAGACATGACACTAACATATGGATATAGTTATTTCTGAGTGTCTATCTGATGGCGGTCTCCAATGTATTACACGAATACATTCATGTTTAACTCAAGGTACCACCTTCAGCTCGTGAGATCAGCTGCTTAGAACTAATCCAAGGAGTAAGCCTACACATGCTAGTCTCTCCGCTCCATTGATATCTAGTCTCAATGAAACTACGACTAGGGATATTTAGACTATTCATAGTAACACGTTTGTGCAGTTCTCACTCCACATAGCTCCCACTATATCCTTGCACTTTTACGCTATGAATTAGTCACCGACTTTCTTTCATCAATGCGCACATACATATTCAAACATATATGATACCAGCGACATACAATAAATAGAAAGCACTGATAAGGAATAAAGATACCTTTAATTATTATAAATAATTCGAAATTGTATATACATTATAGCTAATAAAAACATATCGCCCTAATTGCCTCTAGGGCATACATCATGTCTAATACTTCACACCAGTTTCTTATCACATACCTACCACTTTCTTACTAGTTTTGACATTTTTGTTCTTCACACCAGTTACATACCATATTCCTACTATTTTGATTCAATACTTTGTAGAGATTTATCTTACATGTTCTAATCACTTTGTAATGCATTTTCATTACTTTTCAAGATTGATTTGACATAACTTGTTTTTCATACTAATTTCCTACCACTTTCCTACTAGTTTCTTACTAATTTTGACATTTTTTATTCTTCATACCAGTTACACTGTTTTGATTCTATACTTTCTAGAGTTTTATCTTACATGTTCTAATCACTTTCTAATGCATTTTCATTACTTTTTAAGATTAATTTGTCACAACTTGTTCTTCATACCTGTTTCCTACCACTTTCTTACTAGTTTTGACATTTTTTATTTTTCATACCAGATTCCTACTATTTTTATTTAATACTTTCTAGAGATTTATCTTACATTTTCTAAGTACTTTCTAATGCATTTTCATTACTTTTTAAGATTCTTCATACTAGTTTCCTAGTACTTACCTACTAGTTTTGACATTTTTTGTTCTTCATATCAGCTACATACTAGATTTCTACTATTTTGATTCTATACTTTGTAGAATTATATTTTACTTGTTGTAATCACTTTCTAATGCATTTTCATTGTTTTAAGATTATAATTGTTTGTTTATTACTATGGAGATAAACTTTTGACATGTATTTGTGTTACCTACCATACTTTCATAACAAATTTGACACAACTTATTATTCCTACTAGTTACATACCACTTACCTACCAGTTTCTTACCAGATATCAAACCGTTGAAAAAAAGTTTCAAAAAAGTATATCACAATGGATGGCGTTTCGAAGATAAAAATGAGACGAACAAAAAACTCTAAAGTAGCATGTCAAATAAATGAACGATTTGAGAGATAATGATGAAATAAAATAAAAAAATTAAAAAATAAATGTCGAAGGTAAGGGAAATGAACACAACAACTTTGGAATGTATAAAAGGTAAATATGAAACTTAATTGGTCAAATAAGTTAGGGCACAAAACTTGGGCTGAAACTATTCCTAACTTTTCAACCATTTATAAAATTTTCCCAAAATTTTGTTCCCGAGTTCTAAAATAATGATTAATGTGATTATCCGAAATTGTTTGTGTTTATTCATCTTGAATATTATTACTTTTTGATCATATACATTCAACAGAAGTTAACAAGTCAGAAAAAATTTGACCGCACTCAATTTCATATAATTGATTTAATTTGGAGAATTTGGAACCCGAGTTGTTTGGAGCTTATGAATCATTTTTTTGAAAAACTAACGGTAACTATAAACCATGTACCCGAAAAAAGTTAGAGGTGTTTGGTTTCAGAAAATTATTTTTATTTTCCATTTCCAATTTTCTTTTCATTTTCCAAATTTTCAGCTTTCTAAATAGAAAATTGAAAAACAAAAAACATGTTCATTTTCGTTTTCGTTTAGTAATCTAGTTTTTTATTTTTGAAAAAAAATTGAATAATATACTTTACCTGTTAAAAACGTAAGAAATGACATAAAAAATTTACCTGTTAAAAACATAAGAAATGACATAAAAAATATTACAATATAAATTAAAAATGACAAATCTAAATTTTAAACTTATAAATCATAAAGTGTAAAATCTTTTAATTCAATTATAAATATAAGTTGATTAATGTGCATCTTGATATTAGTTTGAAAATGATAAATTTTACCTTTAACGCCCTTGAAACTTATCATATTGTGCAATTTTTATGATGAATATGCTTTAACTTTGCCAATTTATAGTTTCTTTTAATTCGTCTACATTTATAAAACATTTTTTAAATAATATTTAATTTTCATATTTTAGTGACCTTTTTGATCAAATTTTAATAATGTGAATTTTCTAAATGATCAATTGAAAAACATAAAGCAAAAAGAAATAATCACTTATATCTAATTTTTAATTTACAATTTCTTACATTTTAAATAATAAATCTAAATTTTAAATTTTATGGATTAAAAAATATAAACGAATAAAATAAAGTAGACTAAATATTGAATAAAAAATTGTATGTAAATAGGAAAAATGATTAAATAAATAAACTAAGAATATATTAATAAAAAAATTATTGCCTGCTCATTAGCAATTTACTACATAACTATATAAACTAAAAAAAATAAATTAAATAATAGAGTATTGTGAAGTTTACATAAAATTTGTATTTATTCAATTTGAAAAATTTTCAGAAAACCTCAAAAAACTGTTTTCTGAGTCACAACATAAAATAGAAAATTCAAAAAGTTGTTTTCCAAACTGAAAAATTTTGCAACCAAACAGCAGTGTCTGTTTTTTTGTTTTCCTTAAAAGATTTTTTGAAAAACTGGTCCAGTTTTTCACAACCAAACATGCCCTTAGATTTTAGTGTTTTTACAACAATAAGGAATAAAAATTCAATTTGTCATTTTATTAGATTCTTTTTTTACTTTTACCTTTTCTCTTTAGTAAATATATTCTCTCTCCAATTTAATTTGAATTTTGCACCTTCAAACTTCCATATCTCACAAACCATTGATTTTTTTTAAATCGATACTTTAAATTATTTTGTTCGTGTTAATTTTATCTTTAAAATGATATGCACTTTGAATTTTTCGAAAAAATAAAAAATTTATCGCAATCTTATATATAATAAAATAGCTGTATAATAAAAAATAATTTTTCATGAAGGCGTTATATAATGTACAAGGGTGGTATCATGTATTTTGAAAAGGACTCTATAGAATACATTACACCACTCTTATATCATGTATAACGCATTCATGAAAAAAGCAGTAAAAACGAGTATTATACAACTATTATACTTTGTATAAGACTATGATAAATTATTTTTTTTACTAAAAAGTGAGTTTTGTTGTAAACATCACCACTGTTATATCATGTCATTTAAAGATAAAAATTAAGATGAACAAAATATTTCAAAGTTTTAATTTGAAAAAAAATCAACAATTTGTGAGATATAGACTTTTAAAGTTGTGAAATTTAAATTAAATAAGAGAGATGGTAGTTACAAGGGTTGACAAAGTCAACTTAAAAAAAGGGTAAAAGGAAAAAATGTTGTTCATTTTCATGTAAAAGAAAAAAAAATTTCTTTTTGAGTTTTACAAAATTAAAGATTTGTAAAGTCTAAATTTTATAAGAAAATATGACAAAAAATAGCCCAAAAAATAACCGGTAATTCTATATTGACACCAGCTTGTTTGACACCCATTTACACCTTATAATCTTCGTCATTCATCTTTGGGTAGTTAGTTCTCCACCATAAGATGAAAACAAGATGAATGGTGGAGATCTTATGGTGTCAATGAGTGTCAAACAATTGATGTCAATATAAAATTACTAAAAAACAATTTGGGTAAAGATTGTTTAATAAAATGTAAACTTAAAAAACATGTACTGCAGTTTCATAGTTTTTAAAAGCAGGGTTTGGAATTTCTTTTCAAAATGAAAATTGTGCTTTCAAAAAATTAGTCAATAGAGTTTAAAAATATTTTAGTTAAGAATATTGATGCTACAGATAGTATCCATTTGAGTACGTACAAGAAAATTTTCATTTTTTCATGATCTTTAAAATTTATCATATTAAAATAATAATGGTAAATTATGAGAATGTTAGAAGTTTTAACTTAATATTTTAATATAATGTACTCAAATCAAAGGTTAATTTGCTTCGAGCAACGAACCGAACAATCAAAGGCTAATTTTATATGTTTTATTCTTTTATTTAATTATAGTAGACTTATTAGAATTCAGTTTAAAAATTAAATATAGTAAAGTACAAAAAATCATAACAATTAATAATATATGAATATAATTAACAAAAATTATATTCGTCAAACGATGGTAGGAGATAAATATTTATGCATAAATTAAGTACATTCTATAAACTTTCTATAAACCGATAGCCTTGACATGAACAGTTCTTAGACAAACATAGAGGGCATTTACAGTAGATTGAAGGAAATCTGAAAAACAATTTACAAAAATGTACTTTTAGATTCAATTTAGTGTTAACGAATACACATAATTTGATATAATTAAATAATCCCTTATCATATACAAGCGTCAATTATTGCGCATTTTAAGACTTGTTCCAGACATTTTAGTCTCTTGAGTAAATTTTTATAAAGTTATCCTTAAGCTTAATGCAAGTATTCATGAGTAATCTTAAATTGAATGTTAAGAGATTTGGATTGGAACCAATTTCCCACCAAAATAAAATAATGTGGTTTTATTCATTTTCAAAAATATATTTTTGTGAATTTTTTATTTAAACATGTCTGTGTCTTTTTTTGATCAACTTCTTTTTGATTTTTCTCTTCTTTTTGCATGCATGGGATTCTAGCAAGCAATTCAATGAAATGCTTTAGTAAATGTACGAAGTGACTTGACTGAAAGGTAAGGTTTGAAGATGCTTGATTGAAAGGAGAGGGAACTGTCTTGTCCCGAGTAAGCGTTGTGGTAAATGATAGCTTTTTTTTCATTAAAATCAATAGTATTGGAGAAGGTATTTCAATCAATTTAATATTTCTATAATTTAACCATATTAATTATACATTAAAATTTGAGCAATTTTCTGAATTTTTCATTTTATTAAAATTTTTTAAAGTTGTCATCACATTTCAATTAAAAAAATATTTGTGTCTCAAAAAAATTCTAAATTTTATTATCAAGTTGTATTGTAATTGATAACATAATCAAATATCGCTAAACGTGTACTTGTCATGCGGAAGCTAGCCAAATGGGATAAATCCATCTCAAGATGTCAAAAAAGACCAAGTCTTATTTTATCTCAATAAAGGGACAATTCCAGGTGGCTATCAAGCCAAGTCGGTTTATCTGCTTGAAGAGATCCCGCCACCTAAAGAGTATAATCCAACTAAAATTCTATTTCCTAAGAGCTTATCTGTAATAAAGGTAGTCCATCTGTTGAACCCGAGTTACTCAGTATCTAACAATACGTGAGATGTTTTGGAATTAGCAAACTATATAAGATAATTAATTTAATTAAGTACTAAGTATAGTCTTAATTAATGAGGCTAAACGTGAGTATAAGTTTTTTTGGATAAAACAACTCAGTCTTGCTAACGGAAATTAATTAAGTTACGGCTTAGAATAGGAAAAGCTGAGTCAGGTTTAACCGGTTGAACCCATACTGAGTACTATGCAGTTTATTGAATAGTAACTCAGCTTGAAGCTGAATGTAGCTTTTAAATTATTTAAAAGCTTTATTATAAAGACACAGTAAGGATATAATGACAGCTGTACTACTAACGGTTTCTATGAAGAAACAGAATATTCATTTGTGAATTTATAGGTCAACTAAAGCAACAAACAATTGAATATTCATAGTGGCTCACACAAGACAAAATTAGTTAAAGTCCACTAAATCTTGTCTAGAACTTTTTCACAAAAGTCCAAGAAGAAGTGCGCCTCTGTCAACCCCATTCCTTGGTGTCTTCGCGCGTGTAAGATTGAGTCAGGAACTCCATACCAATCAAGACTGCACGTTGCATCACACCCGTTCTTCTCTCCAAGAAGGAATTGCTTGAAGACAAAAGAGCTTACGTTCGCGAAAGCCTATCTCTTCTAAACGTTCGGATTTCTGCCTCTGAAGCGTCCTAGAAACTATCTCTAATGGGAAGATTTGAAAGATGTGAAGTGAAGAAATATTAAAGAACTGCAAAAGGAGAGATGTCTACAACGGCTGCTTCACAAGAGCTTCAAATTATATATAGAAGACTGAAGCAGACGATGAAAGTAGACAACCGAAGTGAACTACATTGAAACTCATTATAAGCTAAAATCAATGCAAACCATCTTAGCTTTCCAGAAGTTCACAATCAAGCATTCAGCAAACATCCATTTCTATATCTGTTTGTAATAGAGAGAAGTAGCATTGAGAGATTAACATTGTAAGGATCCAACATTTTGTATGTTGGATTCAGTTCGCTATTCTCTGTTGAGATATTGAGTGTCTGTTTAGGAAGGTTACCTAAACGGAGGAAGTGGTAGTTAGAGAGGAGGGACTCTCTATAATCGATTCTGTCCAAGTGTTTGTTTGGGAAGGGACCTAAACGGAGGAAGTGGTAGTTAGAAAGGAGGGACTTTCTGTAATTATTTCTACCCGCTGTAAAGGCTGCTCTGCCTATTGAAGGAATGAATCACTAGTGGATTAAAGCTCGGAGAGGGATCCGAGGACTGGATTAGGCAGAGGCTGAACTAGGATAAAATCTGAGGTGTATCAGTTTTAACTCTAAGCGATTAGCTTCATCAGCTATTGCTCATTCATATCTCACTATTATATTTGCTTGATTTCCAACACGTACTGAGTAACAGTACTCAGCACAAAGCTAAAGATAAACTATAGCTTCTGAGCTGAACAGTTTATAACGTTTTTATATTGTACTCAGCATGCATACTCAGCACGCATATAAAGACGATACTGTGTTATAATTAAATCGAAAAATTATCTCAATTAACTCAGTATAAGCATTCAACCCCCTCTACTGTTGTTATTAGCCAGTTTAGGGACCAACAAGTGGTATCAGAGCAGTTGCTCAACTATAAAACTAACCGTCTTGAGTTAAGATCCTTAAATGGCTTTTAATAACTACAGTTCGAGTTCTGGACAAACAGTCCTTCTGAGGGAAGGAATGTCTGTTACCAGACCTTCTCTATTTGATGGTAATCATTATACGTTTTGGAAAAATCGTATGAAAAATTTCATCCAGTCACAAAGTATGCAGGCCTGGCTCGTAATTGAGTTTTGTCCCAAAGTTCCTACTGAGGTTAGGAACGGTGTGCGTGTCACCGTAGATCCTGAGGACTACGATGAATCTGACCTGAGGCTTCTCAAAGAGAATGCCGCAGCTATTAACTTCTTACACTATGCGCTTAATCTTACATAATTTAATAGGGTGTCAGGATGCGAAACTGCACAACAAATATGGAAGAAGCTAGAGATTACCTATGAGGGGACAGACAAGATCAAGGAGACGAAAATCAACCTCATGTTGAGAGAGTATGAGATGTTCTCGATGGCTGCCAATGAAGGTATTCAAAGCATGAATACCAGGTTTATTAACATTGTTAATGAACTCAAACGACTTGGAAAGGAGTTCAGCGAGGAAGAGCTCGTAAAGAAAATCCTCCGTATTCTCACAATAGAATGGGATTATAAGAAGAGCGCAATCGAGGAAGCTCATGACCTTAAGACTTACAACTATGATAAATTGATAGGCACCTTGCTGACATACGAGATGTCACTGAGGAAGTACTCAGATGACTCCAAGAGAAATTGGAGCAAGGAAAGTAAAGCCGTTGTCCTCAAGGCCGAATCATCTGATGAGTCCACCAGCTGCGACTCCAATGAAGACATTGCCCTTCTAACTAGGCGTTTCAAACATTTTATAAAGAAGGACGGGAAGTTCAATAAGAAGAAGTTTCCCAGTAAAAACAAGTCAACTCAGCACAGACGTGGAACTGAGGAAGGATAAAGAAAATAGCACAGCAGAGAAATCAAGTGCTACGGATGTGGAGAGAAAGGCCACATTCAATCAGGTTATCCAAAGGCAAAGAAGGACAAATTCAAGAAGAGATTCTCCAAGAAGATTGAAGCTTTTGCTGCTACTTGGAGCGACTCAGAAGAATCTTCATCCTCTGATGAAGAAGTCTCTGAAACAGCAACTCTTTGTTTGATGGCCTTTGACAATCAAGGTGAATACTCAGCATCTACCTCTGGTAGTGAATTTTCCGCTGACAACTCTGAAGCTGGGCATGAAAAAGGAAAAGATCATCAAAGTGAGGTAAACTCTGAACTTCCTTTGTCATTAGAAGAATTCGCCCAGGCTCTCTTTGATGTAATAAAATTAACTAAGAAATCTATGAAAAACATCAAAGAGATAGTGAGGAGAAGTGATGATCTGGAAGATATTAACGCTTCCATATCACTAGATATCCGTTTTCTTCTTGAAAAAGCTGAGTACCAAGAATGTACTATCAGCAAGCTCACTAAGGAAGTAGCTAAGCTGACTGATGAGATATCATCATTAAAGAAGAAATAACTTCCTCCTCCAGCCAACAATCAGAATCTGAATAACCAAACTCGCAATTCAAAGAGAAAGAATCTCTATAAATAGAAGAAAGCGAGCCAGCTCAAAACAAAAACTGAGTACGATTTCTGTGGAAAAGCTGGACATGTCACAATAAAGTGTAAACATAAAAATGGTTATTATGACGATTATGATTGGACTAAAACAAGCACCACTAACAAAGGAGGACCCAGCTTGAAAGCATGGGTACCTAAGAAAACTTAATTGTTTTGCAGGTGCGCCTTAGATTTGCTGATGACTCTCAGATGTGGTACTTGGATAGCGGATGCTCAAGGCATATGACAGGAGATGAAAGTCAGTTCATCTCATTGGAATGCAAGAGAAATGGGAGTGTCAGTTTTGGAGATAACAATAAGGGAAAGATTGTAGGATGCGGCACTGTTGGTGTTTCACCCTCAATTGAAGATGTGTCTCTAGTCAAAGGACTGAAGTTCAACTTGCTCAGTATAGCCCAGCTCTACGACAAAGGCAGGAAGGTTATTTTCAACTCAGCAGGATGCACAGTGATTGATTGTAAGACAAACTCAACCATTCTCTCTGCTCCTAGAACCAACAATGTTTATATGGTTAATTTATCCCCTGGCTCCTCTAACGTATGTCTTATATCTAAGGAGGATAATGCTTGGCTTTGGCACAGAAGGTTGGAACATATAAATATGAACATTCTGTCCAAACTGGCCAAAAAGAAATTAGTTGAGGGATTACCCAGCATCAGCTTTGAAAAGGATGAACTCTGCTCAGCTTGCTAGCTTGGTAAGCAAGTTAAGAAATCTTTCAGATCCATTAATCACATAGTAACTAAGCGTTCGTTGGAGTTACTACACCTAGACCTTTTTGGCCCAGTTCAACCTATTAGTTTGGGTGGTAAGAGATTCTCTCTAGTTGTTGCAGATGACTTCACAAGATTCACATGGGTAGTCTTGTTGAATAGCAAAGACGAGACTTATGAATCGTTTATTAAGCTGAGTAATCGGATAATGAATGAAATAGGAACTAAAATCGGTAGAATCCGAAGTGATCATGGACATGAATTTCAGAACTCATTGTTCGAAGAATTCTGTTCAAAGCATGGCATTGAACACAACTTCTCTTCTCCTTATACTCCTCAACAAAATGGGGTTGTAGAAAGGTAGAATAGAACTATAGTTGAAATGGCTCGCTCCATGCTGAGTGATAACAATCTACCAAAGTACTTTTGGGGAGAAGCTGTTAGCACAGCATGTTATATCTTGAATCGGGTTTTAATTCGCCCAACTCTTGAGAAAACCCCGTATGAACTTTGGCGAGGACGCAAGCCTAAGATTGGTTACCTCAGATCCTTTGGCTGTAGATGTTTCATACTTAACACCAAGGAGCAATTAGGAAAGTTTGATCCTAAATCTGATGAAGGTATTTTTCTGGGATACTCAACTAACAGTAGGGCATACAGAATATATGTCAAGCGTACTGGTCT
>CATIWQ010014477.1:0-11517 GCA_949673415.1 Euphorbia schlechtendalii
AAGCAGAAGACGTATATATATAGATTAGAGCGCGGACAGGTGTCATTGCACCATTATCATGACCGTCAATTTGTCAATTTTGATATAACTCATGCATGACGGCTAAATCAGAGCCGTAGAATAGATTCATCATGATCTGTAGAGTTTTGAAATGGGAGGGACAGAAAAGACAAAACATAAGTTTTGAGGACTTTGCATTTTAATGCCACTGGCACAACTCAACTCAAACCATATCGAATCAGCTATGTACTTGTATGCTATGAAACTGGTACAACTGGTGAGCTTGAATCAATGCAAGCTTTTCAATATATGGCTAAATTTGATGTTTTTATGCTAGTGCCACACATTTTATGACAATGTTTTCGGTAAAACTGGTGAATGAAGTTATTAGTACACGGTATTACTCGTATTATCAATGTTTAATCAGCGATTTTATCAGACAATGTATATACATTGATATCTGTATAATTATAATATAAGTATAAGAACCTATGTTTATTTCATTTTATATCAATATAATTATGTCTTTCAAATGTATTTTGAATTATCATTGACCAATTTTTATAATTTGGGCACGCTATATCTCACTTTTTATATACTACTATTTTCAGTTAATCAAACCGGAATCACCAGCATTTCGTAGTTTTACCTGTGGAACAAGGTGGTTGTTATGTTAAAATTTATATTTTAAAATATAGTTAAATATTGAAAACATTATTATTTATAAGTGGCACTCATACTCAACTAGCTTAATGTCTTCGATCTTAAAATGACATTTTATAACCTATTAACTTGAAAAAAATGTACCAGTAATTTTTAAAATTTCATGTGTCAACTTTTATTTCGAAAGAGAAAAATAAAATAACAGCGTTTTTAAAATTAGACCAACATGATAGTATAAGTTACAATTTTATTTATTTATTATTTTATTTTTTCTTTTCAGTTAGCAATGTAATTTGATACATGGGATTTAGTATTTCCCGTGAAATCCACGTCAATAATTTGACATAACAAAGTTGGTACGATATATATGATATATGCACTGAACAAATGTAATTTACATTTTTAAATAAAAAATTGAAAAATCCATGGCGAACTCTAATCACGAAAGAAAATTTCAGTCTTTAGGTTAAGATAATGATGATATAAAATTGTAAAAAATTGTTAGAGTGTGTATTGTTTGTTTTTGCTGTTAATTCATTATTTCATAAATTAAAAAGGAAATTGTTTTTTAGCTAAGAATGGAGGTCAGAAATCTCTAACAGCAAGTTCAATCATTTTCCCAATTTTCAATTCCCCAAATTCTATTTTGCAGGATCTACGGTGTTTTTGTTACAACCATCTTCCTCATTTCATATTCCCCATTTAAAATTCGCATTTAAAGTAATATTATTTTATCATTATTATATTAATAACTTTACATCATTTCTATTCCTTATAACAAAAAAAATAACAAATGAATTAAAATAAATAAAAAACAAAAAATACATTTTTATAATAATTATTCTTCAAAATGGGATTCCTCAAATATAAAAATTCTCATTTTAGGATATACCACATGAAGAATGGTTGAACTTGACCATTCCCCATGTGTATTCCTCATTTTGGAGAAATTTTCAAAATGGGAAACCATTTGACTTGCACTAACAAACGAAAATCCTAATAAAGTTTTCACCAATCCCCAAAAGAAAAAAATCAAGCTCAAATATTAGCAAGCACTTCATTTCAATAGTCTGATACCCTCTTTTTGAAAAGAATCAATACATTCTTTCCTCATCTTGATTAGTTTTGTATCAATAATTTTCTCTTCATCATCGCTTGAACCAATTTTATCCTTAATATCCTTTCCATCTTGTTGATGCACCTAGCTGGCTTCTTACCTTCCCAGCGACCCACATTAGCTGAAGACCTGAAGTAGAAACTCCTCTCGACGAAAGTGAAGAATCCATAACCGAATGCTGAGAGCTAGTTGTGGCGTAACAAAACTAATAATCCCTCCATTTTTTTAGTAGTCCATTTAACCAAAATATGAAAATAAAAATTAGTACTCCATCCTTTTTCTTATTATTGTCGTTTTAGAGAGATTTTGATGTCTCTTTTTTATTGTCATTTTGTATTTCCAATATGTTTTTGCTCTAAGTTTTGCATTCCTACCCCTATCAATTTGTTCAACTTTCAAGATAACCACATTTTAATCTCCAATAACAAGATGAGAAGATTATATGAATCAATAGTTAAACATATTAATGAAGTCATGAAAATAGAGTAAGACATTTATGAAAGGTTAAATTAGTAAATCAACTCATTCGATTTATTGTTATCTTCAAAACTGTGAATTGATAAAAACGATAATATTTAGTAGACGGAGGGAGTAGTTTATTTCAAAATTGCATGACTGTTTTCCATGTATACCCATATTTACTCTTGTTATTTCCATAGTATTAAATGCATATATTATTATGAAAATTAAGACATAAATAGTAAATTAGTACTTACATACCCCTTATTAATTGTTTTATTAAAAAATGTGAAATACGAAAATTACTAGAAAAATAGAGTATTAGATATAAAAAAACTAAATGCAACCCACATAACACAAATGCAATGTTCATCCAATATTTTTTTCTGTGTTAATAAGTGGGTTCCATGTACTCCCACATTTTTATTATATAAACAAATGTTACAATATGCATGTGTAGTACGTAAATATGTTATTGGAGCTCTGTTGTTTTTTAAAATTTGTGCTAGAAGGTCTTCATAAAAAAGTTTATCATGCGAAGTTATTCAGTTTGATTTCGGTTCTATATATTTATGTTATTGGTTTCTGATTCGGTTTCGGTTAAAAATCGAAAGAATCGAAAACCGAAAAATAAATATTAATTAATTTAATAATTATTATCATATTCAATTTATATTTAATACTTGAAAATTAAGGTTTTTTTTCCAAATTAACAATATAAGCTACATGTGCTTAAAAATTATTTATATTTATTTTTAGTCATTTCATGTTAAAAAATTAATATATGGAAAAAATTAAAATAAAAAAACATATAATTTTGGTTCAAAACCGAACCGAACCGAATTATTTAGATTCGGTGGTTTTCGGTTTTAGATTTCCCCCCTTTTGGTTTTCGGTTCGTTTCGGTTTTTGAACTGAACCGAGTTTTGCTCACCCCTACCTGTCATTATGTTTGCTTGGTGAAAGTGTTTTAAATAGCTTTTGGAACTGCTTTGTTGTGGTAATTTGCTACTGCTTGTTCTGTTTATGAATGCTGGATAATGGGGCTGATGGTTGTAAGCTTAAATTGGTATAATTATCAAATATTTGAAAGAATATTGACACGCTATTTTTCTATTCACATGGCTAGGAGTTGCACATAAACTTGGTAATAAGAAGAATGGTGCAAGTTAGTGGACTGTATGTTTTCTTGTTATTCTGCTAGTTTATTACGATCACCTGCTTGTTTTTTCAACATTCGTCTCAATAATTTCAACATGTACAGAAATGAACAGTAGAGTCGGCTACCGACGAAGGACCTAGTCAATTGTATTCTTCGAAAAAAGATTGAGATCACACACAATTTGTGCGACAAGATAACAAAAAATAAGAATAGTAAGGTTAAAGGGGAACTGACATGCCATAATGGCATAAACCGGTGGCTGGAAATTGAAGATTTGTGAAAGCTAAGGGGGATGAGATCAAGGCTACTGGCTTTGCAGAGTTGGCAGTTGCAATGAATATCTTTCCGGCATCCAAAACAGTGACACCTCCCATCTATTCCCTTCATCTTCTGATCTTGCTCTCTTTCTTTGGCGGCAACTACACTGTTACTATGTTTACGAAGTAAAGCTCATTTTTTATTTTGTTTTTCAAATGTTTATTTTAAATTATCAATGTAATTTTTACAACATTTTCCTAATTTAGATTAAGTATTAGTGAAATTATAAGTAAGTAGGAAAAAAAATTTTATGAATAAAATCTAATCATTTTATTGGTATAAAAAATATTTTATTGATTTTGATGAAAATTATTTAAATTAAAGAAAAACAAAGAAAAAGAAAATTGTTTTAAAAAAATTCTGTTGCTTCGATGATATTTCATAATGTACACTCAAATTTATCAATGTAACACACAAGAGAAGCAATATGAATTTACCTTCATTTAACGTATTTTTCAGTCTTTAACAATTTTATACGAGTTATAAACTGGTTACATATAAGTATTTTACGACTACTTACAAGACTAGTTTGGGCATGTTTGGTATTGATTTTCAAACTCCTATTCTAATAATTTGCTCACACAAACTTATACAGAATTACATATTTTGACTTTTCGGTGTAATTGATATAAACTAAGGCAGATCCAAACTCAAGCATACATGTCATATCAAATTTGCAGAAAAAGTAAAGAACATTAAGATTTTTAGGTTGTTCCCCTTTGATAATATTCAATATTATCCTTAAAAGGATACTCAGCCGGTGAAGGAGAGAGCGACTATTATTAGATGGTGGTGAATCAAGGTCGGACAAAGATATAGAATTCCAGTACAAAAGCAAGAATTCTCGAAGCGAGAACCCTGAAATTAACTAGAAGAAAATGTCCAAAACCCGTAGCACATACAAACTAAAAATAACCCTAAAACTTCACCTTACACAAACGCGTAACTGAAATCCAAAATATATAGAAATCTTCAAGTGAGTAACCGTCTGAACAGATCATCAAATAACAATCATCAAAAGAAGATCAAAAGAACCAATGAAGATGATAAACAAAAAGGAGTAGAAGAAGAGAAGTTTTCCCAAGCGGAGCAAAAGGGATTTTTTAGTAGCAAACGAAGAGGCAACCTTTAACGTTAGCTTATGTACAAAGGTTTAATACAAAACACAACACTTAAGAGTTCAAAGCACAAAGAGCTTCTACGGTTCAATAATGGTTATGGCTTTTGAGAATGAACCTATGCTGGGTTAAGGGACATCTAGTACCAATACTTGGTCCTTCATATTATTTAATTAAAAACTGTTTGACGTGTGTTTTTATTTCAAATCAACATCGTTATTAATAGGAAAAACTTGAAAATTGAACTTTTCATAAATAAATTTGAGAAAGCACAACCAAACTAATATTTAATACTCTATCCGTCTACTAAATATTGTTATTTTAGAGGGATTTTGTTTTCTCTTTTTTATTGTCATTTTGTATTTTCAATATATTTTTTTCCAAGTTTTCCATTCCTACCCTTATTAATTTATTCAACTTCCAAGATAATTATATTCTAATATCCAATAACAAGAAAAAACTATATGTCAAATCATTTTTATTGAACAAATTAATAGTCTTGAAAATTGAATAGGACATTTATAAAAGGGTAAACTAATAAACCTATCTCATTTAATTAATTATTATCTTAAAAACTGTAAATTAGTTAAAACGATAATATTTAATAGACGGAGGAAATGAGTAGTAATAAATTAAAAAGCTTCAACTATAATTAACATAATATTAAAAGATTGGAGTGCGACAGCCTAGTGCTCCCACGATAAAAAAAAGCCCAAATTTTTCTATTATGTTTATATGTGTACATTTTTTTTCTATAAAAAAGAATAAAAATATAAAGAGTTAAACTTATAAATTAAATTAAAAAAATTTAACATGCCCTTATTTTACGTTAAACAATTTTAATAAAATAGACTCTTATCTATTATCTCACCTAGACCCCTCAAAATGTCAGGACTGGAAAATCCTGGCATAGCAACTCACCATGAAGGTGTTCCGAAACCATTAGGTCGAATGCCTCCATTAAATAGACTCTTTAACCATTCTTCTTCTCGTAACATTATCCACATGTATTGTATCACTACATCGATGACTAAATTCAAATTTTACCAATCTGGTAAAAATCTTGAGAAAAAAACACATGCAAGGTATCAAGTGAAAGTCAATATTGAACAGAAGAGCATATATTACAACTTAAACAAAACCAAATCATTTGTCGTTGGATTTGACAGGAATTCCTTTGTACATTTCTACTCTATCCTTCAACGCATCTCGACGAGGCCTCGCAATCTTGTTGTTGGGATCGAAAAGTAGAACTTCTTCAAATGCCTTGAGAGCCGCGTTCAGTTCTTTTTTCTTCTCATAGGCATCGCCAAGGTTGTTCCATGCTGTAACATATCCCGGTTGGATCTTCACTGCACTTTCGAATTGCTTTATTCCCTTGTCCAGTTTCCCATCGCGAGTGTAACTTACACCAAGAGCATTGTATACCTGCATTTACTCAATTCCCGTATTGCAAGCCGGAAAAATAAATAACCAGGAGTTTGACGTTCAAAGAGGCGCGTTATTTATCAACAGGATTGAAATGTAAATTAGGAATATTAGATTTCCATCTATGATCAGGTGCACATTAAAGCCATTTTAGCAATTTAACAAAGTGGCAAAAGCATAAATAATAGTAAAAAGCCAGAATCTTATAACAATAATCACTGTTTACTCATAATGTCAACATTTTTAAAAGAAGATATTTGTCTATTTAAGAAAAAATCATATAGTATAAACATCAATGCTAAATCAAATGGTATAACCGTAACGAACATTGTTTTATATACCTGGGCTAGATCCTGATCATCACCATCCCATTTCTCGATTGCCTGGAGCAAAAATTTCGTAGCGGCTGGGTAAAATTTTCTCCTCAGCATTACAGCGCCAAGTTCAAAAAGCTCCGTTGCGCTAGCATCGCCACTTCTTACTTGTTCCTGAGATTAAAGAGAATAAAATAAAAATTATAATTGATCGATATGGAATCACGGATTGTTCACTGGTTTGGACACGCTTGTTACCTGCAATTCCTTAGCAGAAAGGTCAAGCTCTCGACGTACAAGGACTTGGCGAATTACGAAAAAGGTTCCGACCCCAAGTAAACCTAGTAGTAATAACAGATATGACAGCTGGATTCCCAATTCAAATAACGCGCTGACTTCGTAAAGCTCATTTATTTTGGTGTTTTCAATTGCCTGGGCCTCTTGCGTGGAAATTAACAATGGGATTTGTCCAAATGAGAAGGCTGATACCCATATTAATAGCCTTCTCATGTGGACATCATCTTCAGTGTTCGATAGGTTTCTAGAGAAATCTGCAGGAAAAATATGGATATTAGGTAGATAATTCCTATAACAAAAAGAATATTTAGAAACAAGGCTAATGGTTGCGAAATGTAGCAGTTTAAGATAGATGATATTGGACTTCAAATACTCAAATTTGTAAAATATGTTGCATCTATGAATTCCACCATTTACTATGAATACAGATATTAAAGCCACCAAACATTACAAAAACAAAAGAAACAGGAAATTACGCTCGGATTTTGTTGCTTCATGTGATCCTATCACCATTTCCCTTTGAAATATCTGCCTTCATCCACGGTGCAAAGCAAGATGAATAAAATAAAATGATAGAAAAATTCTTTGAAGAGGCTCATATCAGTAAGAAACAAATCTTTAAGTAAATATGCAGTATAAGAAAGGAACATTGTAAACTACTTTCTTTTCAAACATGGAGATCATGTAAAAGTTGAAAATCTATGTTTGCTATGTTACTCATGACTTAACCTTCTTTTGGATGCATATATAGTATATACACAATTTTGCTACATAGGGCAAGTTAGTGAAACATGTTAGTTTCACTACAAAAAAGCACATCCAAAATACTAGCAGGATATATGCTCAACTGTTGTGTTGAATTCATCCTATCGAGCAATTGCTTTGTTGAAATCTCCCTTGTCTTAAGTTTCCAACTTCTATTTTGGGTATTAAACAAACTCTGTGCAGGGTTTTAGGTTTGATATTGCTACGAAATACCCATGTTGATTTTTTGCAAGCACATGTGTTGACAAAATACAGACAATACAGGAGGATTTAAGAGTAAGAGTAAACAGCATATTCTTCAATACATTATCAGAAAAGAAACCATGTGTTGGTATTTTTCAAGTTAGAATTTAGCAGACTAGCGAAATGATTGTCTGAGCACATACCTGCAAATTGAGAGATCTTGTCACATCCACTCCATATCTTGATCTTAAGGTTGTCAAATTTGGTGTACTACAATGATGCAAAAGTTCCTGGAGCGAACTAAGTATTAAAGAATAATCAAGAATTTAGAAAACAATCCAGTAACACAGAAAACTGTACAAGACATCGTAAAAGCGAGTATTACAACAGTGCACTATATGAAAATTACGATCGTAGCAGAATCCTTACAGCTTAATGAACTGTCAATACATGAATTCCGAGATTTCCGAAACAAAAGTTTTAGCTTCTTACCTTCTAGTGTGTGAAATATAAGCATCAAATGAGTTCAGATAAAATGATGCTTCCGTTAAACAAAAAATGGGTTAAATGTCGTAGGTACAATTCATAACCTTTTCAGAATGTTAAATTCTTATTATAATTTTCAAAATAATGTTAGGAACGGGATGCTGGTTGTTTATAATAATTTACAAAGGAAAACAATGACAGGTAAAAAAAATATAAAAAATCAGTTTCGAACAACCAATCCGAAAGATAAATCAAACATTATAAATTCATAATCGTAACAATCGGAAAAATTGGGAATCGAAAATATTACAGCAATAAATAGTGAATCGAAGAGCAAAAAGGCTAAGAAGTGGAATCCTTACCTGAGAAGAAAGGGTGAAAGGTCTAAATCTGAAAGAGGAAAGTGGGAGGAGAGATTGAGAATTGGTAATGGTAGTTGTGTGATGCAGCATATCGTTCGTCAACTGCAGTGCTGTGAAGATGAAGAGTAGACTTCAATGATAGCGAGGTCGTCTTTAGGGATTTGAATATTATGATCTCTGCGAAGATTTAAGTTCCAAACTCATATTCACAGTGAAGTGAAGATGATAAGGACACGTTTGGCTATACGAATACGCAGCGCACTGTTTCTTATCCCTCTTTCAATTCATTTATTAATCTAATCTCAGTATAATATAAAACCAGGATTTCTAATTTTATAAAGAGTTAACTATTGTTATTTCATATATATAATCAAGCTCATTGAATAAGATTAAATAAGGGGGTGTTTCTCCAAATATATGATTTGTGACTTATAATTTAAAAGTATTTTTTTAACTTTTAAGGAATTTAAAAATAAGTATTTAAGTGTTTTTGTAAAACGATTTTTAAGTCATTAAAAATGTTTCTCAAAATTGAATTTTAAGTCACTTTTAAGTTGTTGAATCTTGGAAAGACTATAAGGTATATGTTTTATAAAAGTATTGAATATAATATAAGGGTAATATTATAATTTGTTTGGTCAAAAAGTAGATTTAAAAAAAGTCACTTTTAAAAAGTAAGTATTACCTACTTCTTACTTTTCATTTAAAAGTAACTTTTTTAAGTTGAAAAAAATTTAGAGAAACACTAAACTAATTAACTTTTAATTTGAAATTCTACTTTTAAGCAAGTTTGACTAACTTTTAAGTTCAAAGAAACACCCTCTAAGTAGCAGAGTTAACTGAACCACACCATAAATAATTATATCAGCTTTCATTTATAGATGAAATGAAACTGGTAAAATTTGAGGTAAAAGCATCTTAAATATTTTGGTCACGAAATACCTTTTTTTACGGCAGAATATGAGCCTATTGGATCAGAGTAACTCGAATCAATGTCACCAAACACCTTTAATTTTTTTTGGAGAAAAAAAATAAAAAAAATAAGAAAATTAGCTTTAGATGGTAAGAAATTTACCAAACACCTTTATTTATTCAAAGTTAGACTCGACAAATTGAAAAAGTGAAGACTTGTTTGGTATTGTTTTTTAAGTTGTTATTCTAATGAGTTAATAAGTTGTTCTCTCAAATTTTTAATAAAATTACATATTTTAGTTTTGAACAACACATTTTGATCTTTTATACTATATAATTAGGAACTATCTGACTTGTATTTTTTTCAAAATCAACTCTGCTGCTTATAGCAAAAGTTTGAAAATTGAGGTTTTTGGAAAAGCAGCCTGGGAAAGCAATCCCAAACTGACCATAAGAAAATTAGCTTCAAAATTCAGCTTTAGATGGTATTATTACTTTCGTTATTAAGGTCTAGATTTTTTCAACTTCTGAAAGCTGAACTGAACTGAAATTAACTGAACTTATTTTAGTGTAAATTTATAACTACACATAGCTGAACTTAACTTAACTTAACTTAACTGGACTGAACTTAATTGAATTGTAGTTGAAGATAACAGGATCTAAATCTATATTGTTAAAGCTGTATCTGTTGGATAAACGAAAATAACAAATTAAGTATAGGAATCCAATTAAATTTGACTGATTTGTTGTTTAGATTAATCATACCGAAGACTAAACTAGTAAAGTTATTGGAATGCGGTATCACCAATTCAATGCTGGTTTAAATAGTGATTGTATCGTAAAAATATATTAATATTAACATATTTATCAATTGAATGTAGCTCAATTGATTCATCTCTTAAAATGAGATCCTGGTTTTGAAACTCGAAATTTTCAAAAATCCATAATTTTGTTAAAATATTAATATATTTATTACATAAGCATAAAAAAAGTTTATTTAACAATTGAACTCACTTCAATTGGTACATTCACATATAAGGAGTGAAGATCATGGATCAAATCTTGACTCGTTAGATTCAATTCAATTAAAAAAAGAAAATATATATATATATTTGAATTAATAGTATTTTGGATTATCATTTTATAGATTTTTTTTTTATGTGAACCAATAAAAATCATTTTTCTTTTGCACCGATAATTTTAAGCAGCCATATTGGAATGAGAAGTGATACGTCTGGTTGAAATCGGTGGTATGTTATGAATAAACAACACTACGACATCTTTTTGGGACGGCAGCTCCCCGTGAGCTTCACAAAGAGATCAAGATCTGGCATTTTATGTCAAGAAATTACTAAATATTTGATCTTCTTGAAATAAAATAAAAATTCAAACTTGCTTTTTCAGAAAAAGCGCGGATGAAAAAATGAAGCAACTTATCTATGTAGCTTAATATTATAATTTTAAACTATGATTTAATGACCAAAGGGATTCTCTAGCAAGTGAAGATTACACCAACGCAATTTTCTTGCATATATATTAAAAGTACAATAAATTTGATTCTTTAATAGAGCAATGAACAGGGGAACATCATATATTCATTTGCAGCAGTTAATTAAAGACTCGTGACAGATACATATCCACTTCTTATTTGAACATTTTTTTTCAAGTGTTTGTTAGTTAATCGAGTTCATCAACCGTTTAAAAACCAAAAGACCTCAGAGTATAGTTAATGTGTTTCGTTCTAAACTTCTGCTAAAGTATGTTATGTTTTACCTTTTTCAATAATTTTATAAACATTCACCATACAATCGATCCCTAAAATCAAGCTACGCCTACAACGCAGTTACGTTTTATTCTATAAAATAATTCGAATTGTGTTTTTCAGTATTATCATTCAATTTCATGTATGTAAATATGCATTATACTTTTCTTT
>CATIWQ010014483.1:0-11292 GCA_949673415.1 Euphorbia schlechtendalii
TCAACATGCGCTCAATTTTTGCACTAACATCAAACTTGTAATACCTAACACTCACAATAACCTTGGACAATTGTTAGTAAAGTATAAGAAATGATAATGTATTAATTGACACAAAAATCAACAAAAATTTTCAAATTCTTCGATTTTTATTAATTTTTTTTAGATTTTACGAGATTTTTACAAATGCCCCCCCACACTTAAAGAACACAATGTCCTCATTGTGAGATATTTAATAAAATCCTAAACTAAACAACTAAAGCTAGTCTAAAAATTATTGAAAAAGATATAGTAAGAAAAGAATAAACTCGTTCTACTGCGAAGGAGAATCCGATGGACTAGGAGTGAATTGATAATTTTGTCTTCTAAAGAATGAAAGTAATTTTCGAAGCATCGACTTATTACTTTTCTTTAGAATTTTCATGTCCTTCTTCATAACTCCTAGTTCGGCTTGGCAATTATCTAACTTAAGTTACATACTAGCCTTCCAATCTTCTGGAGCTTCTTCGTCTTCATCCTGTTCTTCTACTTCTATCATCGGGGATTTTCCTTTGCGATGGCTTACGGATGGATTTGATGATAAGATGGAAGAATCTTCTTGAGTCAAATTGAGCTTCTTGGTGCTGTTTGAGTAGGAATAGAAAGAATAAACATCATTTTACTCTTGGAGTAATCCGGTGTTCTTCAAATAATTTCCATCCATGTACTGAAAATACTCACCCGGTTGTTGAACATAGGGGAGTTCACCTCTTGCTCCCAAGACTATGGCGATGATAATTTCGGCCGCTCTAATTTTACTCCTCATGCTCGTCGAGTTCTTCTTCATCATATCCCAAATTATATCCATAATTTCTACTTTTTGCTTCATCATAGAGCATGAGAGAACAAACAAGTCCTTCTTTTGGACCTTAGTATTTTCGACTCGACAAAATACCAAAGTGGAAAGGTATTTGTGGAGAAGAAGAATACATTCATCCTTAATAAGTTTGTTAGGAGAATTTTTGGGATTGAAGACTCTCTTACTCGATAAATTTACCCAAACTCGATTAGGTTGAAATGAGTCCGTCATGCTTGATGAGTTAACAATCTCGAAACCGAACCAATCACCCATCATCTCTCTTGTGATGGTGTATTAATGTCCTTGATTCCGAAATTGAATCGCCTTCTTCCTTGAATCTTCATAATCGAATGTTACCAAACACTCGAGAATCCAATCTCGATTTTATGGGAACCGGATATCCACAAATCTTGAAAGACCAAGAATTGAAAGGTAGGCTTCCATCTCTTCTCAGAGATTCAGAGTTTCCAAGAAAACCAGATCGAGGAATATCATCCCAGTGATATCTAATTTGCTTAGCTTTTGAAATCTCTTACCCTCTTCTCTTGTCCTCAATGGGAAAGGACAATCAAATTCATCTTGAATTGATTGTGCTCCTCTCTTTTGTGCTACTCTTTTCACATGAGTCATATTGGTTTTGAAGAAAAAGGTTTGAAAAGGTTTAGATGCTTGAATGTAGAAGATGAGAAATTTTAGAAATTTGAAGGCTTTTTAGGAGGTGTGGTGGCTAGGGTTCAACTTGGACCTATTTATAGAGGTATATTGGGTCTCTAATTGGTCATAAATGGGATTATAGCCGTTTGGGGTCAAAACTAACCGTTAATGGCTGTTTTAGCCATCTATCGCGTGTCAGTTTGCAAACTGTAACCGTTATAATTTTGCCATGTTGCGATCACGAAGGCCAGTCACGATTGTGATTCTCTTCACGAAAGAAACAGAAAGTTTTGCTATCCAATGATCATGAGCGCAAAATGTGTCATGGTTGCGAGCCTCTTAGTTTTCCAAATTTCTTCAATTTTTAAACTTGCACCTATAAAAACTTAGAAACACAAACACAAACTTTGTTAAATATAAACGATAAATATTTACTATTATACCTTGGGAATTCATGGCGAAGACAACAATTGAACATCAACGTCTTGTTGTTCAAATTTATTTTCATTTATAAAAAACAAAGACTTACAAACTTACAATAAAACACAAACAAACAAACAATTAAATAAAACACACTCAACTAAACTGAAAGAAAAGACTATACAAGATTCTAAACCGAAAAGAAAAGAAAATTATTCAGTCTGGAGTTAAGGATTCAATCATCTGATCAATCTTATAACGTGACTCCCGCAGATCCCTTTCAACATCACATACTAAAATATGGATATTGCTAATCTTGCGATGAATAGATATTTGTTCCTCCATTAATTCATTCAACTTCCTTTTAAGATTGGTTGAACTACTTCCTTCTTTCCTTGCAAGTTCCTTTTCTTTCTTTTTATCAGCTTGAACTCGTTCATCCCACGATTTCCAATCATAGGTTACCTCATTCTCTCCAATACACTTAGTTAGAAATCCATGCTTGAAGAAAACTTCCGTAGTTAACTCTGGAATTTTATCTTCATCAGTAAAGACTTCTTCACTACTTGGTAATCTCCCAATTTGTCCTAACAAATTTGCCATAGTTCGACACCCATATGCTATCCTTCCAGGATCAATTGAGGCAGACATAAGAGTCCCCATCATAATCCCCAATAAGTCTATAGGTATGCCATTCCAGACTACTTCCAAGATGAACAATTCTTCAGGAATGACCATGTCAGAACTTGTTCTACCGAAAAGTGCATTACTTAGATAGAAGTGTAACGTAAGCAAACAGGGGTCTCAAATCCACTGGCTATAGGCGGAGTCCTATTTGTATTCGTCTTTTCCAGTAAGGCGATTCCATGTTGGTAGTGGATCCCAACCAGGAAGCATTTTGTTGTAACAATCTTTTAGAAAGCCCAAATTTTGCTCCACTTTCTTCCTTGACAGTTTATACTTCTTTCCTTGATATCGATACTCCAAACAATTCATCTTTGAATGTGTCCATACTAGCGAAATCAGCATTTCCTTGCAGTTATCTGAACTGTTCCCAATATTCATCGAGGAATAGAGAACGAAGTTTAGGATTCCTAGGTAATACATTACCCTCTCATAGATTCCTAATTGAACAAAACTATTCTTATGAATGACATAAGAACTAATGAAATCTACATCCCTGATGGTTTCGAAATGATCACCTTCCTCTCGAGAATGAATAGGAAAAGGTAATTCAAACCATTCTTACAGATATGAAGGAGGAATAAGAATAGATTTGTTTGAGTGAACCATTTTGATGAAAAGGATTGATTGATTTCAAGGTTTAGAATAGAAATTTTTTATTGAAAAAGAAGGAATTTCGGATAACTGAAGTGAAGAGTTATGAGAATCACAACCTATATGTAGAATATGAGAAAAACTGTCAAAAAATTGCCAAAACTGCTGCAGTTATCGATCGAGTCGTGATCGTGAGCCTAGGTCGCAACATAACTAACAGGATTTTGAAAATAGAAAGTTTGTAGGGGAATTCATGAGCGCGATATACAGTCGTGAACGTGAATAGGAAAAATAGAAGAAAATCTTCTATTGTCAAGAATTAAGATGGAAATTATGATGTATCACCTCCAAGATGATTATTTCATAATCTTTTCACATCTAGAATGAAATTTAGAAAATCGTATAGTATAGGAAATAAAACAAACAAATAAAAACTTTAGAACTTACTTGTCTTCCCCGGAAATTTAATCCTTAAAACGCTATTGCCTTCCCCAGCAACGACGCCAAAAACTTGTTCGCCACTTTTCTACTGAAAAGTTTTATAACTTATTTACAAGAGTTGGCTACACTCGCTTCGAAAGACTTATCCTTAATAATAATGCTAAAAACTTGTTCATGTAAAATATAGTTATTGTCAGTACTTCTTATCAAATAGAAAAATGATGATAACTGCAAGTATACAGTTGCGATGTAGTTTTAAAAGATATCAAACCCACAAGGAAGGAATAAAGTCTAAAGATCAACAAGGGAAAAATAGAGTAAAGAAAATAAAAATAGATTTGAGATTTTTGGATAGGAAGATTAGAATGAAAAGTTGAGTAAATATAGATTTGGAAGATTAGAGAATCTAAATATAGAGATTTTCACTATGAACAAGTATATCAGAGAAAACATGCAAGTTCAACAAAGATGTTACGATTCACTAAACTAATCTAACAAACTCGGTTCAAAACACTCAGATATCAATGATTCATCGCAGAGCAACACATGAAATAACTTTTCTAAACCTAGCGCAAACGAAATAAGACAATTATATAAATCTGGATAACGTCAATACTATGCTTAGTACGGGTCGCTCTCACATAGCCATATTTAGGAAGTTACCATTCAAAAAATGTTAGCTCACTAAACAGCGTTATATCACAGGTCCAGTGATTATACACGATATTGTTAACCCCGAAACTACTCGTAAAATTAACTCCAATGCATATAACTTGATTAATATAAAAGACTTAGCACGAAATACGCATTATGACACATAGACATATTATAAACTTCGAAATAGAAAGTGTAAGTAGAAAGCAAAGCAAAGTTGTAAGGTATGCAAGTGAAAACTAAAGTTGATCAAACCGTATCCACTCATTAATGGGAGTCATCGATTCTCGCAATTCCTGCGTCTGCTTTGAATTCGGTCTCGGCCTATACAGAACCTCCGCTAGGATGTTATTCTTTGCGAATATTGAATAAACGAATATTGAAGAACGAAAATTTTTATTGATAAGTGATTTGCAAGTACACTTATACAACAATTGCTCGAGAGTATAGAGAAATCTAGTGATCGAAACAAGGATTCGAATCACTTAAACATTTTCTCGCTAACACTTAAGAACGTAGCGAATCTATCTACACACACTATATCTAACCCTCTAATTGCACTCAAATGCACTTCCTTTCCCATGAAATTGTTGAGGATTGGAGCCCTATTTATAGAGTTTGAAGGATTGCATCTATCCAAACGAAGGGTTGTGTCCATTGGTTAAAGATTGCATCTCTTCATTGTGATTTGTTGAGAAGATTTGATATAATCCACAATGGATAGGCACCTTTTCATGATTGATTGACTTCTGATAGGTGTCTTATCATTGGTCGTTGATGGTGGTTGGTCATGCTTATCTAGCGGTTGTTAGTTAAGAAGATAGAACTAGAAAACCATCTAAGTCATGACCGCAATGTACAAGTCGTGATCGTGAATCTTTGATTGGCAGACTTCTGTTTTTGAAGTGAACAAGTCGTGACCGTGAATTGAGTTTTTCTTCGGAAATCTCCTTGTAACTTCACCAATCTTTGACATCTTCAATCCTAAGCCAAATCTTTAAGTTCCATGGATCTTTTTGCTCCTCTTTCACTCTTTTTTCATAGAATTCCACTTTAGATCATTTTACTCCCAAGATTTACCTAGTATCTACATTTGCATAAAAAACAACTACATACCACGTGAAATCTTTTATATAAAGTATAAAAATGACTAAAACTATAATGTATAATGAATAAAATTAATGTAATAATAAGTTTAATTATACACTTATTATTGATATCCTTCTAAACTTCGCATTACTCAGCACGGACTCAACTTTTCCTACTCTAACCAGTAACTTAATTAATTACTCAGCAAACTGAGTTATTTTTCCTTAAACACACTCAAGTCAGCTTCATTAATTAAAAGTATACTTAGTACTCAATTAATTTCAATATCCTAGTCAGTTTGCTATTACCAAAATGTTTTAAGTACTGTGAAGTACTATTAACTTATGTTCTATAATCTCCCCCATTTTGGATAGATAGCAAACTAGGTAGTAGAAGAGATTAATTGAATAAGATAGTTTAGAGATATAAAAAAAATACCTGGAAAGTGATGTAAGACTCCCTTATGCTGAGTGACTTCCCTTAATCAGCTTGAACTCCCCCATGTTGAGTGAGACTTCTCCAAGCAGCTCAGCTCCCCCATACTTAGAGGATTTTTCTTCATTTTGGGACTTCTTCTTGTTTCAGCTTTTCTTTGAAATTGATCTCCTATATGAGTTCCTACATCAGTTATCCAACTCACTATAGAAACATACAAACAACAGAATAAATTAAAGTTAAGAAGATATTAACTTGATGTGAAAAACTCATTATTTTATTAATCAAGAATAACTTAGTCAGTACATAATTGATTTCCAGAGCTAAGATTACAATACTATCATCTATTATAATTACAACTCTATAGTTTACTACTACTAATTACAAGACTTATTTTCTAAGCTTGAAAGAGGAAGAGGAGGGTCTAGTCTTTTCTTGGTTTGGCTTAGGTTGTTGCCGCTTAGGAGGTTGATGATGCGGATTAGGAGGAGGATAAGGAGGTCACCTAGGAAGAGTTCCTGGTATAGACGTGGTTTTTGGCACAACCTAGATTATACATAGTATGATACAATTTATACATGGATTAACCATGGTATAAACACAAAGTTAACGCAAGCATGGTGTAGACATGGTTTTATAGATGGTATGATACAATTTATACATGGTTTAACCATTGTATAACGTTTATTAAACCTAAACATGGCATAGACATGGTATAAGCATACATATTTACACATGGTATAGTTTGTAAAATATACATGGCTTTACTTAATCTAATCATGGTATAGTTTGTAGAATATATGGGGTGTAGACAAAATGATGACATAGCCTAAGCTATGCATGGTAT
This sequence comes from Euphorbia schlechtendalii, assembly GCA_949673415.1. Lineage (NCBI taxonomy): Eukaryota > Viridiplantae > Streptophyta > Magnoliopsida > Malpighiales > Euphorbiaceae > Euphorbia > Euphorbia schlechtendalii. The sequence continues at coordinate 6,654 of CATIWQ010014483.1, forward strand.
ACTTGAAGCAGTGACATGGCATGGCCTAAATACGCATGGAAAAGTTAAAGTGATGACATGGCATAATTTAAATTATGCATGACAAAGTCAAAGTGATGACGTGGCATAACATGAGTTAAGCATGGCAGAGTCAAAATGATGATGATGTGGCATAACATGAGTTAAGCATGGCAGAGTCAGAATGGTTACATGGTATAGCCTAAATTAAACATGGAAAAGTGTTAGTTATGGTGTAGCATAATCTAAATTACACATGGCAAATTCAAAATGTTGACGTTGCCTAATTTAAATCACGCATGGAAAAATTATAATAAACATGGTATAGATGCTAAATGTACATGGTATAGATGCTAAATACACATTGTATAATTGGGGATGAGACGTTCCATACATATTTTGAGAGATGTAAAAATCGTGTAATTAAATAAATGAGACTCGACTTGTGTGCTTGTAGATTCGTGGTTAGTACATGTGACTGGAATTATATGAATCATATAGCAAATAAAAAAGAAGGTAGCATGTAGCATGTAGTATGGGAACACGTATCACATAGCATGGTAACATGTAGTATATAGTTTATATCATAACATTGCAAACAAGGGTTGATTCTTCCAACCTTATCCCTCCAACCTCCTTATTTCTCCAACATGTTGATTGGTTAAAGCTTTGATAAGTGTATAATTACACTTATTATCATATAAATTTTATTCATTAAACACTATAGTTTAAAGTCATTTTTATACTTCATATAAAAGATTTCACGTGGTATGTAGTTGTTTTTTATGCAAATGCAGATACTAGGTAAATCTTGGGAGTAAAATGATCCAAATTGGAATTCTATGAAAAAAGTGAAGAAGGTGTAAAAAGATGCATGGAACTTAAAGATTTGGCTTAGGATTGAAGCTGTCAAAGATCGACAAAGTTACAAGGAGAATTCTGAAGAAAAACTCAATTCACGGTCTCGACAATCATTCGCGGTCACGACTTGTATACTTCAGAAATAGAAGTCTGCCAATCAAAGGTTCCCAGTCGTGACTTGTATATCACGGTCGCGATTTGGAAGGTTTTCTGGTTTTATCTTCTTAACTACTAACCGCCAGATAAGGTCAATCAATCGCCATCAACTTCCAACGATAAGACACCTGTGAGAAGTCAACCAATCATGAAAAGGTGCCTATCCATTGTGGATTATATCAAAGCTTCTCAACCAATCCTAATGAAGAGATGCAATCTTTCACCAATGGACACAACTCTTCGTTTGGATAGACGCAACCCTTCAAACTCTATAAATAGGACTCCAATTTCATGCATCAATGCATCAAGGAAGTGCAGCATTGGAGTGCAAATATAGGTTTACATATAGTGTGTATAGATAGAGAATAAATATCTAGTTTCGCTACGTTCCTAAGTGTTAGCGAGAAAATGTTTAAGTGATTTGAATCCTTGTTTCGATCACTAGATTTCTCTATATTCTCGAGCGATTTTTGTATAAGTGTACTTGCAAATCACTTATCAATAAAAGTTTTCATTCTTCAATATTCGTTTATTTGATATTCGCAAAGAATAGCATCCTAGCAGAGGTTCTGTACGGGCCGAGACCTAATTCAAAGTAGACGCAGGAATTGCGGGAGTTGACTCCCATTAAAAAGTGGATACGGTTTGATCAACTTTAGCTTTCACTTTCATACCTTACAACTTTTCTTTGCTTTCTACTTATACTTTCTATTTCAAAGTTTATGATATGTCTATGTGTCATAATGTGTATTTCATGCTAAGTCTTTTATATTAATCAAGTTATATGCATTGGAGTTAATTTTAAGAGTAGTTTCGAGGTTAACAATATCATGTATAATCACTGGATCTGTGATATAACACTGTTTAGTGAGCCAACATTTTTAGAATGATAACTTGCTAAATGTGGCTATGTGAGAGCGACCCGTACTAAGCATAATATTGATGTTGTCCAGGTTTATATAATTATCTTAATTCGTTTGCGCTAGGTTTAGAAAAGTTATTTCATGTGTTGCTCTGCGGTGAATCATTGAACATTTGAGTGTTTTGAAATGAGTTTGTTAGATTAGTTTAGTGAATCGTAACATCTTTGTTGAACTTGCATATTTTCTCTGCTATACTTGTTCGTAGGAAAAATCTCTATATTTAGATTCTCTAGTCTTCGACATCTATATTACTCAATTTTTCATTCTAATCTTGCTATCAAAAATCTCAAAGCTATTTTTATTTTCTTTTATTCTGTTTTCCCTTGTTGATCTTTAGACTTGGTTCCTTCCTTGTGGGTTCGATATCTTTTAAAATAACATCGTAACTGTATACTTGCAGTTATAATCATTTTTCTATTTGATAAGAGGTATTGACAACACCTATATTTTACGTGAACAAGTTTTTGGCACCATTAAGGAGGATAAGCCTTTCGAAACGAGTGTAGTCAAATCTTGCAAACAAGTTATTAAACTTATTAGTAGAAAAGTAGCGAAAAAGTTTTTGGCGCCGTTGCCGGGGAATGTAATAGCGTTCTAAAGATAAAATTTTCTTGAAAGACAATTGTCGATCCATATTGAGTGATCACAATCTACCAAAATACTTTTGGGGAGAAGCTGTTAACATAGCATGTTATATCTTGAATCGGGTTTTAATTCACCTAACTCTTGAGAAGACTCCCTACGAGCTTTGGCGAGAGCGCAAGCCTAAGATTAGTTATCTCAGATCCTTTTGCTGTAGATGTTTTATTCTTAACACCAAAGAGCAATTAGGATAGTTTGATCCTAAGTTTGATGAAGGTATCTTTTTAGGATACTCAACTAACAGTAGGGTATATAGAATATATGTCAAGCGAACCGGCCTTTTAGAGGAGTCTATGCATGTAGATTTCGATGAAACTAACATTGCAGAAAGACGTCCAAACGAAGAAGACGAGGGAGCCACTCAGTTATCAAATCAACTCAGTACGCCACAAGCTGAGTTACCCAACTCAGTTCAGGATCCCCTAGCTGAGGAAACCAAAGATGACGATGAAATTCTTTCAATCAACTTTACCGATGGCGAAGATCAACCTCCACCTCAACATCCAATTGTCGATCCTCCAGCAGCTAATCCGAGTCTTCCAAGAGAGATTAGAGCCCATCATGACCATCTGCTTAACAACATAGTCGATGATGTTCACAATCCAGTAATGACAAGAGGACAGCTAAGTCATATGATGAGTCATCCAGCATTCATATCATTTATTAAACCAAAGAAGTTTGAAGATGCAGAAGGAGATGACTATTGGATGATCGCAATACAAGAAGAACTAGATTAATTTAAACGTAATGATGTCTGAGATCTAGCTCTTAAGCTTAAAGGAAAATCAGTAATTGGCACCAAATGTGTCTTCAAGAACAAGCTTGATGAAGATGGCACTATTACAAGGAATAAGGCCAGACTTGTTGCTCAAGGCTACAATCAGCAGGAAGGCATTGACTATGACGAAACCTATGCTCCAGTAGCCAGACTTGAAGCTATTCAAATCCTTTATGCTTTTGCATCCCATATGATATTCAAACTATTTCAAATGGATGTTAAAAGCGCTTTCTTAAATGAATTCATTCAAGAAGAAGTATATGTTCACCAGCCTCTAAGATTTGATGATGCGAAAAATCCAGAGCACTGATAAGTGTATAATTACACTTATTATCATATTAATTTTATACACTAAACACTATAGTTTAAGTCATTTTTATACTTCATATAAAAGATTTCACGTGGTATGTAGTTGTTTTTTATGAAAATGCAAATACTAGGTAAATCTTGGGAGTAAAATGATCTAAAGTGGAATTCTATGAAAAAAGAGTGAAAAAGGTGCAAAACGATGTGTGGAACTTAAAGATTTGGCTTAGGATCGAAGCTGTCAAAGATCGGTAAAGTTACAAGGAGATTTCTGAAGAAAAACTCAATTCACGTTCACGACAATTATTCGCGGTCACGACTTGTATACTTCAGAACAGAAATCTACCAATTAAAGATTCACGGTCGCTACTTGTATATCGCGTTCGCTACTTGGACTGTTTTTTGGTTTAATCTTCTTAACTACCAATCGCCAGATAAGGATGATCAACCTCCATCAACTACCAATGAATAGACACTTATTAGAAGTCAACCAATCACAAAAAGGTGCCTATCCATTATAGATTAGATCAAAGCTTCTCAACCAATAGTAACGAATTAATGCAATCTTTCACCAATGGACACGACTCTCGTGTGGATAGACGCAACCCTTCGAACTCTATAAATAGGGCTCTAAACCTTACAATTTCATGCAGCATTAGAGTGAAATTATAGGGTTACATATAGTGTGTGTAGATAGAGAATAAAATATCTAGTTTCACTACGTTCATAAGTGTTAGCGAGAAAATGTTTAAGTGATTCGAATCCTTGTTTCGATCACTAGATTTCTCTATATTCTCGAGCGATTGTTGTATAAGTGTACTTGCAAATCACTTATAAATAAAAGTTTTCATTCTACAATATTCGTTTGTTCGATATTCTCAAAGAATAGCATCCTAGCGGAGGTTCTGTACGGGCCGAGATCGAATTCAAAGTAGACGCAGGAATTGCTGGAATTAATGACTCCCATTAAAGAGTG
>CATIWQ010014493.1:0-10720 GCA_949673415.1 Euphorbia schlechtendalii
AGAAATCAGGTCCTAACAACTTCATTTATTGTTTAAAAATTCAACACAAGATGGACTTGTGTTGTTTCCGTTACAAGGAAAAGAAGTTTTCTTTTCATAGAATTTCATGAATAAATAAGAGGTGTAATCTTACATAATCTTAAACTTTTAAGTTAAATGCATGATTGCATAACAGAAAGATCGTAATGTGTCTTTGACAAAAAAAATGCTCAACCCATAAAAAAAATCAAATATCAAAGTTTAATGTGAAAACGGATTTCAATTAAATGCATACATAATAAAAACTAGATAAATAATTATACGATGCAATTGATTCCTTTCTTGGTGAACTAAAACACAAAGTTTAAAACCCAAAAACATTTGATGTCTGTCAATAATGGTCTCTCCGCTTGTTGAGTCTTCAGAGGTCCTGCAAAACAAATCCTCGGCCGGAGTTGTTTCCGGCGAAGATCCTCCGACGATCTAGTCAGTGGTCAGGGTAAAGGGTGTTTTTAGTGAAGTTCTTTTATGATCCCGTACCTTTTAGCAGTTGGAGACTTGCCATTTATAGGGTTTGTGTGTGATGATGTCATGCGGGGCCCATCTGTGAGAGATACACGTGTGGCCCGCCGCTTGGGGGTCTTGTCTGCCGTCTGAGCATTAAATGATTCATCTCTGCCAGTTGGTAATGCATTTAATGCGGCAGAGGGGAGAGAAACGTCAGAGTAGTGGGTTGTGAGGGTGATGTCACGGCGAAATGGCGGTGGGTAACGCCGAAGGTTATTTAATTTGGCTCTATACCTCGGCGAGATGTCGTGCTGACATGGTCTCGGCGCGAAGTGGTGCCGAGGTGTACAGCTGTTTAGCCCACGTAGTTTTTGGATCTTCTAATGGGCTTGAGGCTTTAATGGGCCTTGATATCAATAGGTAGAGTTTTTGTTTTATTTTTGTGCTTACTCAATGACCATAACCCGTTCCGGGCATCCAAGACATTGGCCTAACTGACTGAATAATGAGTTAATTAAATACGGGTTTTACTAAATTCACTTGGTCCGCACATGAACAGGTTCCATGTTTGTGTGGTCGACCCGGATACGGTCTTCGTTTGCATTTTGAAGCTAAACAACACATTCAAAATCCATTTACACATAAAATGAAACTACTTACAGAGTTACTTGTATAGACCAGATTATGAATGGCAACGAATCTTGGACCCTGTCCGGATTTGTAGATTAGGATCTTGTTTTTATAGATCCGTCGAACCCGGGTCCAAGAAAGCAGATACGGATCCGGGTCCAGATTTTATAAACTATTTAAAATAGGGCGAAAGGTACAAGTATGGAAATTGAAACATGGAGCCATTTTAGATCCGTTTATGGACCCGGATACGTGGGATCTGAATTCTAAAATTATAGACCCAACGAAACCAGGACTTGTACATTCAAACGGATCCAGATAGGGTCCAAACTGGATCCGACCAGTTTCCATCCCTAGACCAGATTTTAATTATACTAGTTTATTTTATGTATATAAATAATATATAAATATTAAACAGTAACCTATGTATAGAAATCATTTATGAACTAATAGATTTTGCTCTAGTGGCTAACACTTCTTTAAGAATTAAAAAATATGCGATTGTTATTCAAATCATACAATCAATATAAAATTGGTAAAAAAATATCTTGTATTACTTAAAAAAAAATGTATATATACGAGCAGCGGTTGGATTTGGTGCTGGAGAGGAAGTTTAATTCCAAACAATTACAATGTTAAGCGTGTCATACCAAGCCACGTATATTACGAAATATTACTAAAATCAATTTGTTGTACCAAGCCACTTATATTACAAAATATTACTAAAATCAATTTGTTATACGCTTAAATGCAAATTGGAAAAACCAAAAAAGAGGAGTAAGACTAAGTAAAGAGAGCATGTACCTCTATTATCAGAGGCGAAGTTACATGGTGGCGGATGTGGGCCGGCACCAATAATGGTAACCCCTCCCCCAATAGTTATGATCTTGTCAGTGATTGCTTTGCCGCTACCTTGCCCAGAAAATTGAGAACAAAAGGTGAACGAATAAAAGGCCTTTTCAACCCTTTTTTTTTCTTCTTTGCAGACCGAAATCAAACGACGTCGTTTTGGTTTTTAAATTAAAAGACCAAAAACCAACATGGTTTTGGTATGTTGGAATGATACTAATTAAATATGTCGGTTGAATTTTCTTTTTCTCCAAATTAATTGCTAACCTAGACAAGAAAACTTTCAACCTCTTTGACAGCTGTAAATCTCAGGAGGACCTCTGCAAATGTTCGTTGTTGCCGATGGTCGGATTGGACGAGAGATTTGTATTCCGTTTTGCATGCTCTCAACTCTCAAACCTCTACAAAACGCCGTGGCTCAGCTAGCTAGGCAATAAAGCTCCAAATTCAAGCAAACACTATGGTTATCGAGCCTGTTTCTCATTTACTTTGTCTCGTGAAATTCCTGAAATTTAACATAGTTTTGTCTGCTTTTGATAAGATGGTTGAATGGTTGCGAATTTGATCGTGAGTGAACAAAAAGTTATTTATTTTTTATTTTAAAAATAATGAATGGAATTGGTGAACTGATGTTATTGTGGATTTTTTGTGCTTGTATATTAAATTATATTTTGATGTTAGAAAAAACAATTTGATCGGAAAATTTTCTTTCGCGCACACTTTTATAGAATTCTCGTTATTATTATACTTTAAGGAAGTACACTTAGTTGTTCTGTGAATCTTCATAAAAAAATTATTATGTGAATATAATATATTTTTAAATTAACGGATAATCTCAATAATGAAGTCCTCCTTTTCCTTGAAGTATTATCTGGTGTAACTACTTTTTGACATGCCTTTGTTTAGTGCAGTGGCCAGCGGGCGGTGTTGTGAACTTATTATTATTATTATTATTATTATTATTATTATTATTATTATTATTATTATTATTATTATTATTATTCATTTGCAGTTGGGAATGTATCTTGCTTGCTATTTAAGGCAAATGATCCATTATGAACGGACCTTAACTCAGTTGAAACTTAATTTTCAATGCAAAGAAAACGAGAAAGAATTATTCAAATGAATTTGTAACTTTATGTAGCTTTTATTTGTCTTTTTAAAAATTAATAAATTACTAATATCTCCGAAAGAGTACTTTGTCAAGATTCTCGTGACTTAATTTGAAATTTAAATTTTGATTGACTAATAATAATTGTCTTTTGAATCAATTTTTCATTTAGTCACCGTGTTCCTTTTATCCAAATCTCTGAACAAAAGTTTCATTATTAAAAAATTAGAAGAATTGGACTACATTTAAAGTAAATAACCTCTTCACAAATAACACTAAATTTTCAACTACAAGAAAATAATCTACCAAGCCAATAATATTTTTAATATACAAATGTAACACAAAATTTTCAACTGCAAGAAAATAACCTAAATATGTTCATTTCTTCAAACAGAAAGCCGATGAGCAGATTTGATTAAGTTGTCGACTGTGTATGTTGTTGAAATTTTTTTAACTAAAATATTGTTAAAAGTTTTGGATCCTAACTCCATTTGTGTTTGATATTGTTTTTCAAGATGTTGTCTCAATAAGTTGCTCTCACAAACTATTATAAGTAGGGGTGTTCAAAAACCGAACCGAACCGAAATAACCGACCGAACCGATGTAATTCGGTTTGGTTATTTGGTCTAAATGGTTCGATGTCGGTTATTGATTTTATAGATTTTTGGTGATTTTGGTCGATTCGATTTTTGTTAATAATAAACCGATATAACCGAACTAACCGATTAATGAAAATATTTATGAAAAACTAATTTTTTATAAATTATAATATCATTTTTTTACCTAACAATTAAACAATAATAATACCAATAAAATCTATACCGAAACTGCCTCAATCTCCACGCCACTTGCAACATCAATAGTAAATATTATGTAATGGCATTTAACATGTTGATCTTGTCAAAAATTTTGTTTCTCAATTAGTTGAAATTTACTTATTAATAATGGATATTAATTTGTTTTATTATAATTTTACAAGTCCAGTACTTACTAACAAGTCGGAAAAATCTTATTTTTATTTCAATTTATAAATTTTTTTAAAAAGGTAGAGTAAATTAATGCGCAAAACAAAAGATTATAGTAAGAATTAGTAAAGATAAATAATAGGAAAAATAAACAAAACAAAACCAAAATGACCGAACCTAATACATCGGTTCGGTTGCTTTTTTACTTCGGTTCGATTTCGGTTTGTATTTTTTTAATTATTCGATTGTCGATTTATTTGGTTCGGTTTGATTATTCAACCGAACCAATCGATGAACACCCCTAATTATAGGACTGCATATTTCGGCTTTGAACAACCCATTTTGATCATTCATACTATTTATTTAGGAACTGTCTGACTAATTTCTTCCAAAATCAACTCCGATGCTTATAAAATAATCTAGAAAATTGTACTTTTCAGAAAAATAATTTGACAAAACACAACAAAAGCTGACATTAAATGTTGTTTAATGCCCCAAAATCAAAATGCAATAGTTGAATTGTTGCAAACACCTATTTTATACTAACCGAAATTTCTTGTAATCTTTGTTTTGTGTTTATTTTACAGTTAAGATTTATTATCCATCAATACAAATGTTTGTATATAATGAGATTTAAATATTGATCTTCTCCACCCAATATAGCCAAATGTGCGACCTGAATTGGATTTGAATATAGTTGAAGCAAAGCATCAATGAACTAGGTCTTCTCCTACATGGCATATACCAAGTATGCGTTGCCAACTAAACATAGCTTTAAGAAGAATACACGCACGCATACACACATGTGTAGCTTTAAATAGAAAATAGAAGGGGTATATTGCCCCTTCTTACAAGTTGCAGCTTTTCTTCGAAAGAAAGTGTACATGGATTGTGTATTATTTCATAGCGGATCAAACCATCCTTATCGATACTTTTGGATCAAATTAAGATAGTTTTTTTATTAATGAATGTTATTTATTTTTTAAACGTCCATTAGGAAAGATAATTATGATTCTTAATTGCGTTCATGGTCTTTTTCTTAAAAAAGAGAAACCAAAGATGTGCATATATTTAATTGATCAATATTATTGCCCAAATTAATAGCAGGATAAACTTCAAAAGCATGTCATGTGATTTGATTAATTTGCAAAATAATTTTTGTGAAATTTTTTTTACAAGGGTTATTGTGGGTTCAAAAGCTAAAAAAACGTGATTTTCAATTTAAAATTACATTATAAAAAGGGGCAATCTAGTTTATTTTGAACTGAAATTTTGCATCGTTATTAATAATAATACAATACACTTTAGTGATAAATTTTAAACTTTTTCTGATAAGTGCAAATATTTTTTCAATTAAAATGTGACTGTTAACGTTAAAAAATCATAATAAAATGAGTAATTTCCGAAAATTACTCAAATTTTGATGAATAATTCTTAAATAATAATGTTAACACGTAGGAATGTCAAATTTATTGATTACCTTGTGAAACATTATTATTTTTAATGAAAAAAAATATTTTTTCCTTGATTTGCAAAATTTTATAAACAACAAGCACTCTTTAGTAAAGAAAAATTCTACAAGGACATTTTTGCAAACAATCAAACACAATGCATGTTTTTGAAGTTTATCCTTAATTATAAAATCAAAACCATTGAAGAAAAAATCATTTTCAAGAGATATTTTTGTTATATGTAAGCATATAACTCAAAATAGAATAATTAAATAGAACAACTTTTTAATTCAAAATATCTTTGAAAAAAAGAAAAATTATTTTTGAAAGGAAATATGTTAACAAATTAACATTAAACACTCCCTTTCATCATAATTAATTTTAATAAATAAATATTTTTTAAGAAAATATTTATATTACCTAAATTTTATGCAATTTCTCCCGTATATAATACTTTTATTTGAATTTTTATATAAATGTTTTTAAGAGATTGAATATTAAACAAACAACCACTAACTTTACACTCTGATGTGTACTAATTGTTATTTGAATTAAGGGCTCAATGCATGAGGTTTTAGAAGTTGTCCCGAGAAACCCGTTGTCTCTCTGAAATTTCGAAGTTAATCTTAACTATCTCAATTTTCAAAAATTACATTGTTTTGGTGTTAAACGTCACGTGTTAGCTTTTGATTGTAAAGATCAAATCAGAAAATTATCATTCTGTCCCAATTCTACGTCCCATCCCTGTTCTCCATTCAAAAATTGCCAAGTGTCAATTTTTATGGGATAAAAAATAAAAAAACAGGAGAGAGAAATTAATATCTATTAAAATATAAAAAAAATTGATACTTAGTAATTTTTTAATGGAGGACATGAATGGAGATATGTAATTGAGGATAGAGGATTTTTTTCCATCTTTTAAAAGTCAAACGAATTAGAAGTTGACACTTGAGACAAGACATTGTCGGAGTAATTCTCTGCATTATTTGAAAGATGATAGAGCTACGTGATCATTTCTAAAGTTTAGAAATGCAACAAATTTTTAAGAATAATTTGTAACACATCCTGATACATTATGTAAAATAAAAACTCAAAATACATGCCAAAAGAAGTATGTTTTAGTTCATATTTTCTTCATTGAATGAATGAAAGATATGAAATTTTATCTAATAATCTTAATAATATAAAACATGTAGAAGCTGACATTGAGTAATTATGTATTTATAATACATTAAGACGGAGTGAATCAACTTAAGACTCATTTAGTTTAACTGTCGTCATTCATTATTACGGTTGTTGATAATTTTTTAACTTGTAAATAATTAAAAATACATAAAATTGTCGTTTGACGTCGAAAAAGCTAAATTCAATTGTGTAAAAGATTTCGTTTACATCAAGTTAGTAAAGGAAAAAAAACTAGAAATATACATATTTTAGGGACCAAAAGTTCTTTGTGACAACACAACAAACACATGCTACGCTTTGGGATTGCATATAGAGAAAAAGAAAGCAGCAGTTATATATATACACATAGATATAAACTCTCTCTATATATATACATGTATGCCTATACTGTTTCTCTCCCTCCTGTAATCGATTCCTTTTTTTTTTCCTTTATCTCGCCAAAGGAGAGCTCGCCGCACTCTGCTCCTTCCTTTCCCCATTATTTCTGATGCTCTAATGGCGTTTTTCCTCCGTCTTCCCAGCTGCTGATCCCGCCGTCCTTTTCCGGTATCTGTTACACATTCGCCATTCCATTATAGATGCATTTTTAAATGTTCTTTTGTATTGATGAAACAGGAATATAGGGAATCGCGATTGTTTTTTTTTTCAGATTTATCTGTTTTGTTGTGATTTTGATTAATCTATTGGTTGTTTATCGATTGCATGTGACGAGATCTAAAGGATAATGATTATAATTATGATCTGTAACTAATTTATTTGTTTTCCTTTCTTATTGAATTAAAGACCTGTTACGTTTTTGAAAACTTGAAACTGAATCCGCATTTTCTCTGAGATCTCGTTTTTCGCTCTCCTGGTTGATATAGTTTTGATAACTGCTTAGCTTCGGGCGTTTTTGAAATTTGACATTATGCTGTTGTGATTTATGAACTCATTCATATTTCTATTTTGGTTTTTATTGTATACCAGGAAAAGTTCAGCTGAGAAATGAAAGATTCGAAGAACTTATTGCGTAAAAGTTGATTTTGAAAATCACAGAATAATAATTTCATTGGATTCATTATAGTCAAGCCTGATGAACATTGTAATTGAAGCTCATCATTGATTAATAGATCTAAGGGAATTTTGCATTGTATTGTCATTTTTGTTAATATCTGTACAAGTTTCTTACCAAAAAAAGCCTAATATGATTCTGAATATGGTAATTGCTATGGAATCATTTGTATTTTACAAGCGTTTTGATTGATTGATTGTGTAGTGGAAGAGGATCTGATGAGAATTGCAAGTCTGGAACGAGAAATCCTGAATTTGACTGTGGGATTTGTTTCAGAGCAGTTGTGACAAAACATCAGCGATGGATGAGAATAATGGCAGTAAGTTGACAGGAATTAGGCAGATCGTTAAGCTAAAGGAATTTCTGCAGAAGTGGCAGTCTGTTACAATTGGGGCAAAGCCAAACACTCCTGCTTCTGCTCCTCCCGAGGGGAGCGGTCCCAGTGACGGTGAGGTTTCACCGGAAATCAGCAGGAATCCAGGTGGGATATCGCCGGACATAAGTAACAGGCTAAAAGGAAAGGTATATTGCGAATCGGATGAGGAAAGTTGCCACAGTCCAGGACCACCACCAGATGTGCCAAAGGGGTATTTGGCAGTGTATGTGGGGCCAGAGCTTCGGAGGTTTATAATTCCGACTAGTTACCTTAGCCATTCTCTGTTTAAGGTGTTGCTAGAAAAGGTTGAAGAGGAGTTTGGGTTTGATCACAGTGGCGGCCTCACTATCCCTTGTGAGATTGAGACCTTCAAGTTTCTCCTCAATTACATGGAGCACCATCCAACAGATGATCACCACCATCATACCTCAGGTATTTCTTTTTTCTGCTCTTTCAAATTTATACATTACCACTTCACATACCCAAAAATAGTTTTTCTAATGCTTGCTCCAACACATTAACATCTTGTCTCCTATGATTTCTTCACATACGTGTTGAAAATGAGTTTTGAAACCACATCTCACCTTCAGATCTAGCATAATGTGAAATGTATTAATAATAATTTTAAACCCAATGTATATTAGGAAGGTTGAGAACAACTAATTTTCATAAAAGTACAGTTTTCTGTGATTTAGGTTAAACTCCGGTATTCTATGAGACGGTTAGATTATTTATTTTGTTCAATTCCTGGATTCTCTGAATTTGGTAGTAACACATTTCTATTAAATTTCAGTCAATCTTAACTATTTAAACTATTCATCCAATTTTAATGATTTTTATTGAATTTCAACTATTTGTTGGGTTCAGAGTGGAATTAAATTCAACTGTAAAGGCAAGATTGACTGAGAATTTTGAAAATCATTTTCATTATTATAAGTTCTTGAGCTCTTAAATTTTAGTATTATACTTTCTTATATGTTAAAAAGATAGTTCTCAATCCAAGCTTTTTTTTAGTTACAAATTGATGATATCATTCTCCTTTTTTGTCCAGTTATGTAAATTTTTTGGAAAGAATGCCCCCCTTTTGTTATACAGAAATAATTGTAGTTTAATTGAGAAGGTTTGAATTTTTTTTTTTTTTTGGGAAAATATACTAGATATCTACGTACCCAAGTTTATTTTCGGCGCTGGCGCTATCTTGATGCACATGCTGCCATGGTTTCTGTACTAAACATTTTACATATGGTTTTAAATTTATTTCAATATCGTTACACATTGAATGTCACTCTAATTTTCCGAGAGTAGAAGTGTCTACATGTATTTTTCTCCAACCATTTGCTCTAAATCTCTACTCCAAAACAAAGTATTGTTTTATTTCTTTCAACCTAACTTTTTTTTCGTAAATATATAAAAATAAACTTTAGAAACGAAAAAATATTAAAAATTAGGGTGTGAATAGTGCATTGCCATTGCTGGCATTGCACTGTTCAAATTGAAATTGGAAATGATGCCACATTGGACATCAATTCCTCCTCCACTGCCACGTTTGAGAATGTGGTTGGAGATGCTTTTACTACATGATTTCTTATAGTAAAAAATGTCGAACTAAAATTATACAATATAAATGCAATCGATATACTGCCTCAAAATACATAGCATTTTCCTTAAAATGCTTTATAGTCCATGATTTCTTGGTTATTGACTTATTTGTATTGTACTCTTAGTTGATGTGTTTTTGGGGTGTATTTGCAGCTGAAGAATTCCTTAACCATTGAGAAATAATAATACTGGCATATGAAGTGGTCGAGGTTTTTAGGGGTTGACCACACATATTAAGCAAAAGGTTTCTTAGTATTCACTATATATATTCAGTGCGTATTATTATATATTTTCTTTCTTCTTTCTCAATTACTATTCACAAAAAAAATAGAAATAATTAGTTAGGTTTCAGTGAATTTGGTGATGGGAGGTTAATTAAGTTGTAGCCCCTTTTCTTTTTGTTGGAATGGGATTCTATTTTATTTTATGTTCTTATTGATCAATATGTGTATGACATCATATGTGCAAATATAAAATCAACTAATATTTGCTATCTTTTATAACTAATTAGTTTTCAGATTCAATTTTTTAGTCCGAACTTCGGATTAAGAATCCAAGATGTTAGATTTCAAGTACAAGAGTATAACTATATCAATAAAAATACGCTCAATTCGGTAATTTTCATTTTGTTATGTTAATTTTGGTTATTGATTTTGGGCGATATATATATAAGCAATGTTTTCAACTTATCATGTCCTGAAAATGTGGTCAGTATACATGAATGTGGAGGAGATGATCCAAATGACATTTCTACTTCAATGTTTTGACTGTTGAATTTCTTTTTAATTTTTGAAAAATAATAGTACGATTAATGTGCTGGACTTGATTTTGAAAAAGATTATGTTTGATTGGATTTCAACTGTAAATAACAATGGGAAAAATTAGAACCATTCACTTTAAAAAAAACCCACAAAAAATAAGCAGAAATATCAGATCTATTCGAATGAATGTGCGTTTAAAATATAATTAATTGGCTACATCCATAGACTATATAAATATTATTTCCAATATATTCGA
>CATIWQ010014505.1:0-22907 GCA_949673415.1 Euphorbia schlechtendalii
GTGAAAATTATATCACTAGTTTCAATAATATAATTTATTTATTAGTGAGTAAAATTTTGAACATGGATTCATATGTTTAACAGATTTAATTGAATTACAGGTGGAAAGGTGCAGTGTCACGGAGATCTGAATTGGAATATACAAGAATATTATTTGATCGCTTAAGGCCTGATTAGGTTTGCCTTTTTCAATAACATATTCATTTATGTCTAAAGGTAACAAGTTTTAGCTAAGTATGTGAAACTTAATATGTCAAAAACATTTGTTTGTAGTTTGTATGGACACCATATAAACACATCTTCACCAGTTGCCTCCGTATTGTCGACGTTGAATGGATGTTTGGAGATCAATTATATCATTTCATATAATTGTGTTTCATCATCCTGATCGTTGCTTGCGTCGATTTGGAATCGATCAGCCTATACCGAGTACAATAAATTGGATTTTCAAAATCTGCAAACAATCACATTGAGTGAGTCGGGAGAAATAGATTGGATCGTCAAATTTTCTGGTTACATGCAATTATGGAATTTACGTGCTACCATGATTGCAATTTCGACAATGATGGAGGGTCTAATTTTCTGGACGTTGGATTTGCCAAGATAGTGCTGAAAATCATGCATTGGTATGATTTTTTTTCTAAAATGTATTATATTCCATAACATACATGGCACTATATTAAATGAAGTTTGTTTGGTTTATAATTGATTTTTGTAGGGAGATGGTCTTGTACATATTTATCACATGGGAGAAGATCAATTTATGCACAATAATGTTGAGAATGTTGTGGAAAGTATGCTTGGTGGATTAAATCAAGAATATCGTATGTCTAGGACATACGAAACACATTGTGCTCACCCACCTCCATTCATAAAAAATTATCCAGTAATAAAGTGATATTTAAAATATGGAAGTGTGTGAGATTAAATAAATGAATGAATATATGTGAATATGTGAATGAATAGAGATTAAATAGAGGGAGGAGTAAAAATTGGATGGACCGGTCATGGAAATCTCCAACAGTGGAGATTCCCAATTAAAGCTACTGGAGCTGTAGCTCCTTGGCTGCAGAGCTAGCAGTTTTATTTTTTTTTATTTTGTGTTTTAGTTTCTGTTCTTACACTACACTGCAACAGAGGCAGACTTTTCTTCCTCAGTTGCAGTGATTGACAGAACCGATACAAGTCAAAAAAAAGTTAAAAAAATTTTTTTAAAAGAAATGATAAAAATTCTTTCAATTCTTGTATATTTTATAACCGAAATAATTTTTAACATTTCTTCATTAATTAAAATAATAATAATTTGATATTTAATTTCCAACACAACCATATTTTACTGCTATTTATTTAATATTGAGGTTGAAAATCCAAATAAAATTAAGGGATTTTGAGGTCGCTTGTTTTTTATGGCATATGTTAATTGATTGCAGTTTGCCGGTTGGGCTCCATGATTACGTGTCACACTCGGAATCACAATAAATTCATCAAATCGATTTTTCGTAATATTTTGAAATAAATAATTAGTCTTATTTGCCTTTTTTTTTTTTGTCCTTCATTTTTTTGGAAAAAAATCACCTGTCCCTTGCCTGTATCCATTCAGATTCTTGACATGTGTCATCTTTTATCCTACTCAGCATTAATCCCCTTTAACAGTAATTTAACGTTAATCAACTTCATCCTTCCTTTGTTAACTCCATCCACAACGAGTCTCTTCCCTATTTCTTCTTTACAACCTGTATCTGAACGTGTTCGAGGAATCGCTCTATACCAATCGATCCTACTAAAACAGGAATTTCCTTTTCAACTCTTCCCTCTGCTCAAGGTATGTCAGATTATCCCCCGTTCTAATCTTTCTGTTGTAAAATAAAAAAATAATTGTTATTTTGATTTCTTTATCTTTGATTATCAATTTCATTGAAGAGTTGAATTTGAGTTACGGATCAAATAAGCTTTTGGCAATGTTATTATGACCTTGATTTCTAATTTGAATTGTATAGAAAGCAATTTTGAGCCTACTGATATTGTTTTAAACTCTTAGCTAAATCCATGAACACTTTCGTCATTGATATGAGCAATTCAGTGAATTGAGAATAAATCGTTATTGACTTTTGTTTAATTCAAACCTAAGGATATTGAATTTTGAAGCTATTAAATGGTTACTACTTGTATTCGACATTTGAATAGAATGGACTTGTGAAAGTGTGATAAATTGCTAAGAATCTGATGTTGCCTCAATTTGTTTCGATCGGATCTTCTCTGCATATAATTTCTATTATGAATCTTGTATCTGCTAATTTAGTTTCCGTTTTGCATTTTTATACACTATGTCTTGATATTTTTTTGAAGCAATTGTAATCACCCCACCCACTTTGTGGATGTACCACTCGGACTATGTCCAATCGGTTACACTATGTCTTGATATAACTTGGGATCTGGGAAAAGAGAAGAAACTTCCTTGGATTTACTGGAGTTTATCCTCCGTAATAGAGTTCTGAAGCAATGCATAAGGTAGCCAGAAAATTCCCATATCATTTTAGAGTAAAATTTCTTGCTATCTATAGTCCATGCACATTGTTATGCATCTTTTTGAAATAAATCATTGAAAAACGTTCGCATTTTAGTTGGCACTAGAGACATGCTGCAATTGTGAGTTCACATTTTCATTCTCTTCTTGTACTCATCTTTTATTTATTGTGCATCTTGATTCAAAATGAGGAATGCTGAAGGTGGACTAGAATTAGCATTTGCTTTACATTTCTGTGTACACTTTATTTTTTTCAGATGTTCTTGAATCAGCATTTGCTTTACATCTGTTGAGGTATTAGATTTTTGGGTTAAAATGGATGGATGATCTCTGAAATAAGTTTGTTGTGTGCTAGCTAGCAGCTTAATGTGGGATTGAGTCAAACAATAAGATCACAAGAGATGGAGAATGATGGCAATTGCAGCAAATGATTTCCGATTAGCCATGGAATATAGAGTTTGGTAGGCTTGGATGAGATGCTTAATATGCAAGGTCATTAAATAGATGTGGAATAATTTGGAAAAAAATTATCAAGACAATAGTTTGGTTTGCTCTTCTTGGACCTTAGTATATATTTTTGCAAGTTCTGGTTTGGATTTGATTTACATGTTCATAAGGGGTTTGGTTGTCTTTACTACAATCTGATACATACTCCATGTAAACTCGTCGATAGACTCGATGATCATCTTATTATGTGAATGTAAAGATAACTGCTTTCTCATTTTCAAAATATAACTCAAGTATTCTTAATTGCAGTAGATATAGTCTGAGTTAATTAATCAATTACCATATAATACTATCTAGTTCCCATATAACATTCTTTCTCCTTTAAGGGATATTAAATTTGGAATGAAAATGGGATAAAGTAATAAGCTTATCCAATACAAAGTAGCAACATCCCAACAAACTTCATTCATATAAAGTTAGGTTCATACTTGGCCGAAACCTGCTCTTATCAAAATATTATAGTTTTCATGTACGTTAAGTCACAAGCTAAAATTTGATCTCATATCTCCAATGTTAGTGCAGGTAACTTGTGTATTCTAAGATTTTCTAAATTAGACTATTGACAAATAATAGAATTACGAGCCACATTTTCTCCATTTAGCATGTCTAGAAAAAGCAAAAAGAAAATTGAGAATAAATTTATTTACCATAACCTGCAAGTTAATTGAATTTGAAAATAGTCTTTATTTCTCATACAACTGGAACTGAAAATGATAGCTCATCATCACTTCTATCATTACAGATGTAAGAAAAACATATCCAGAGAATGTCAATAATCAATAACAACTTATCTACTTTCAATCCAGCTCTCATAACTAAGAGCTTAATATGCTTTTCTGCTCCTTGTTTTCTTCTTTCACCCAGCTAAATTCTTGCATATTCAAGTTGTAAATTTCTTTAATTTCCTTGCATTTTCCTTCCATTTCCGGCTCTTTCACACGGTCAGGCTCTTCCATATCTTCATAAGTCAATATTAGCATGTTTAAATCAAATGAAAGTGAACAGGATTTTAATCTCAATTCATTCAATTGCTCATATCAATGACAAAAAATTTCATAAATCTAACAAAACAAATATAATTGGCTCAAAATTTCCCCGTTTATGATTCCGATTAGAAAATTATGCTCAAAAAATCATCCTAGAAAACTGATTTAAATCCCTAACTTAAAATTCATATCTTCGTTCAAATTGATATACAAAATAGAACTCAAAAATCAAAATATAATTTCATTCTAGAATAGAAAGATTGAAAATAGAAAAGAATGGAAAATGAAATTTAGGTTTTAGTACTGACTATTGGGATTAAGCGAAAGTTTGAGAAGAGGAGACAGGTTGAGAAGAGCAAATAGGGAAGAGACTCGTTGTGGATGGAGTTAACAGAGGAAGGATGAAGTTGATTAACGTTAAATTACTGTTAAAGGGGATTAATGCTGAGTAGGATAAAAGATGACACATGTCAAGAATCTGAATGGAGATAGGCAAGGGGACACGTTAGTCAGGACGGGACAGAACAGAACAGGGGTTTAAGATATTCAAAGTTTAGAGTTCTTTTAGGCGTAATGTATCTTAAACCCCTCAACTTATCCCTAAATTTCATATTCTCCCCTGAATTTTGAAGTGTTCTCAATGCCCCTTGAACTTGTTTAAATGTTCTCAATTTTCCACTGAACTTTGAAATGTTCTCAATGCCCTCTGAACTTGTCTAAACGTTCTCCAACACCCCCTCAATCCAACGTTGCAAGTTGCGTAAGTGGACCAACAAATATGAGCAAGTTAATGAAAAAAAATTAAAAAAGAAATTGATATCTCAATGTTAATATTCTAACGTTACAAAAGTTCAAATCTCTAAATCGTTCTTCAGATAGAGGGGGTGATGGAGTGCGGTTTAGACAAGTTCAGGAAAAAATTGAGAACGTTTTGGATAAGTTTAAGGAGGCATTGAGAACATTTCAAAGTTCAGGGGAAAATTATGCGATTTAGACAAATTCAGTGAGAAATTGAGAATGTTTTGGACAAGTTCAAGAGGGCATTGAGAACATTTCAAAGTTCAAGGGAAAATTGAGAACGCTTAGACAAGTTCAGGAGGCATTGAGAACGTTTAGACAAGTTTAGGGGAGCATAGAAAACATTTCAAAATTCAGGAGAAATATGAAACTTAGAGACAAGTTGAGGGAGTTCAAGATGCATTAGGTTTTTTTTTTCACATACGCTACGCTGTGCACCATGATTTTAGTGTTGATTTCAATGAAAGATTGAGAATAACGGAAGGTCTTAAACGTGAAATTGTAAATAGAGGGGAAGAGAGAGTTGGAAGCTATCAAATTGGTAATCTGGCATGTATTTCTTGGTTATAATTGGCAATTTCCAAGCGGTACATAGCAACTAACTTAATTTGTTATGCACAATATTGTTAAGTGACTGACTTCAATGATTTACTCTCAACTCAGTTATTCTCAATCTTTCTTTTCCAATTTTGGGTGAAGGCTCCAGAACAATGAGCATGCCTTGCACCTTCATTTAAATAAAAAGCTGCAAACAAACATTAAGCACTTTGGATCAACCCAAATTAGTCAGAAACATGAACACAAACATATGTTTGTAAAATTCTGTCGCAAAAAGAGCAGTATAACTGGTATAAATACAGGTAAACATGGTGTCAGTTATCAAAAGCCTAAACAAAATATCCAGTATCCAACTTAACAGTGGAATAAGCTTTCCAAAAAACATCAATGAAACGTTGGCTTATGATTTAATGAGTAGAAATAATTGACGCTGCAACTCGGACTGGAATCTCGAAATTGTATTGTTCATACACGGGTTGATGGCAGCAACCATATTTATGACAAATCATGGGGAAGAGTCTATAGATAGTGTTGGTGTCACACCTTTATAGGTTCGTACTTTTCACCAATGACTCCACCCTTCTGCTTTTGGAACTGGACGTACCTTAATGTGCTGGCAAAGAAAGCAGCAGCTGCAGGGTCTGCTGTATTCGAATCACTTTGCATCTCTGACGTGATCAGCTCAATGAGGCTCTGAATAGCAGCAACAGTAATATGCGTGTTTCCCTTCTCGAAGAAGTAAAGATACCTGCAAATGCAATAAAATTAGGATTCAATTAATTCAAAAATTGTACGAGTAAACAAGTGAATAATCACTCCTGTAAGAACCAAACAAGAAGCAAATTACTTGTTCAGTATCTCAACGAATAACACTACTGATCCGGTGCTACCACGTGCTGCGTTGGACATTTGCTGAGCAGCATTCGCGATTCTTACAGAACGCTTAAGGCAAATTAGAACCCTGAGACAAACAAATGACATATACAAACTTAGTAACAATTAAAAAACCAACCTACTAGACTAAATAGAACTAGTTGTTCCCTCCTAATACAGCAATAATAGTTTAGATACTAAAGTCACAAGTCCCTTTTTGTTCAAACAATAAATATACGGATTGACTAATTGGTATTGAACAAGTAACCGTACAAAGAATGACCACTAAATAATGATAATTACTCAGCACCCACCTCTCTCCATCTTTCAAGTTATCTTGATCATCAACCCAGAAAAGATGTGCACACCCATACACAGCTCTGCATTGATCAGCCTTCTTTAAGAGCTTGGCAGAATACTGCTCCGAGCAAAGACTCAAGTCAGCACCACTCCTTATTTTTAATGCAAGAAGCGGTAAACTATGATTAACTGTTAATAAAATTACCCCTGTGGCTTTGTGCGTCAAAGTGTCCCTATTTTCAACTCCAAAGACATGCATCCTCTGTAGAGTCCCTATTATTAAATGTAGAGCGGTCACTTGTGCTTTGGAATCCTGTTGCAGTACCATGGTACATCAATTAATGAATAATTCAAAAGCACAATAGCTTCGATTATTTACAGTGTGCTAGAAATCGGCTTACTGAAATTTCTTCTTCATACAGAATATATGCTTGGGTGAAAAATTCATAAGCAACGGGCTCTAAATCAGAGTCATTGGCAGCCTAATAAACAAGCAATGACAAAGGAAAGATGTATCAAGACAAATCGGTAACAGCTAAATAGACGTGGATATTTATATGACATATCTTTTACCTCAGCACATTGCAAGTACAACCTCAGTGCCAGTTCTGGAGAAGGGACAGTTGGCAGAACCTCAATTGTCTGATACAGTATAGATTTATATTGTCAAATAAAATAAAAAACAACGATTACGTTGTTACCATTCTAAATATCAAAAACTCACACCAAAAACGACAAAATAATACCTGATTCAAAAGCTGAAAAATTTTCTTTGGTGAAGTTGATGAATCATCTCCAAAAGGATTTTCCTCTTGCCCCTGGAGTCGCCTAACCAACTGCACATACAAATTCATAGTGAGGATGTCTAATGTAACTGCTTCACTACAACAAAATATCAGGTCATGTATATCCATCTGCTAAAGCCTCAGTTTTTATTCTTACAATGATGAAAGACTTAATTTGTCTACGACAAATTAATTTAGACAGAAGCTTACCTTAAGAGAAGAAAACACAAGAGGAGGAATTGTGTAAGGTAAACGTTCCGGGCCTCCAGACATGATCTGCTTCCTGACTGTAGATATGATCTGCAACAATAAATGATAGATAAATATTAAAAAGAAAAGGCTTTCAAAATGACCCACAGCGCACAACAACCCAATTCTACCTGCACTAAGGGCTCGTTTGGTTCACATAGTGCCTATTCCGTCAAATAGAATAGAATAGAATAAAAATGAATGGAAAGATGTCAAATATGATGCATTATTTGTCTAGAATCCGTCATCGGATGGAATAGACGGATTCTAGAAAAATACTCTATATTTACCTTTTTTCATTTTTCTTATATTCCATGGTATAGTCATTTCCATAAACTAAACGAGCTAAGTAAATTGAAGAAGTTGAGGTACTAAAGTAGCATATACGTGATGAAAAAATACCTTGTACATTTCCTCTGGATCATCATTATGCAGCATCTGAATCAGACGTGCAACAGAATTCTGCTCCTCCTTAAAATCATCTTCGTCGACCTATGGGTGAAAGGAGGGTGTGTATCATATTTGAGAAAATGGGGTATCCGAGTTTTTTCAAGTATCACATAAGATAAATTATCAAATTAATAATAGCCATTGATCACCAGTAACACTAACTAACCCAACCAAATAACTACAAAGCCAAATTAAAAAATTATTTGCAAATGGTTGTGAACTTATTACGTAACAGAAAAAGTGTGTTAAAACAAAAATAATCACCTCATGTGTTCCATCTAAATCCTTGATAAGCCCTGTGATCAGCTCAAATAATGCCTCAACCTACAAGCAAAATAAACTTTTATCATCTCTGCATGTCTGTTGTGAGTCCGAAATTAAATTTAAAACTATCAAAAGTTATCGAAAATGCAGGATCAAGAAGGAAGATAAACATACATTGTCAGCTGTAGATATGCGAGTGTTGTTCTTCATAATACTTTGTATTATGACTGTTGACATGACTTTATTAGTCTCAACATCAAGGTACTCCATGACCCGGGGATAATTTGAAAGCTTCAATGCAGTGACAACATCATTATATTTCTCCAACGGAGCGCTTAAGAGTGCCACAATTTGTTTTGTGGCTTTGCTGTCTTCGAGCTTTCCCTTGCCTGATAGTTTCTTAAAACAAGCACCCTGATAACACAAATTATATATGTAAGCATCAAAGTAGTCATGGTGCTAAGCGCACCCAAGGCAACAGGGGGTCCTGTTGCCTAGGCGCGAGGTGAAGGCGAAGGCGCACAAAAAGCGCAAACTAGGGGCATGAACTAAAAAAAATCAAATTAAAATTTTTTTCACTTAACTTGAAAGAAAATTCAAAGTTCATAATGATAAAACTAGTTCCTATCAATTCAAAGATCAATAATAAAACTAATTCCTATCAATTCCAAGTTCACTAATAAAATTAATTCCTATCAATCTAAAACATAATTATCAATCATCGGAATCATCAAGATCAAGATCAGAATGATGAAGTTGAATTGTGACTGATCACTGACTGATCTGTGGACTCTTTCAGGCTGAAAATTAGCAAGTTGAGGGCTTGAGGATGAGGCAGCGGTGAATTGGTTATGCCGGCAGATTGGTAATTGAAAATTGATTGGTAGAATCGGTTATTTATAGCACTATAGGCTATAGCAGACTAAGCAGAAGCAGAGTTTTAAACGTAAAAAACTAAAGTATTCTATACTAAACAGAGTTGATACACATTTAGTATTGTGTAATAAATAGGAAAACTAAAGTATTCTATACTAAATAGGAAAACTAAAATAATTCCGTGACTTTCTAATTCAAAACTAAATAGGAAAAAGGCAGTAGAGTTTTAAGAGGTGAAAATATAAATAAAAAAACCCTAAAACTACTTCTTAACTGCCATTATGCGCCTTTGGCGCCTTATATGCGCCTTGCGCTTAGCGCCTCACATACAAAGGCGCATGCCTTTGTCATATGCACCGCCTAAAGGGCTAGGAGGCGCCAGCCTCCTCGCCCAGTGCGCCTAAGGCGCGCCTTTGACTACAGCGGTGTAACTATGCAACTTTTGTCGCTAGAAATTAGAATTGCAAAATACCTTAATTGAGTAGGTGTTCATAAGGTGACAGCTTAAGAAATGTGATTGAGAAGTTAGCATAACTAAAGACACTGAGTTCATCCTGCCTGAATCAACTGATGGGAATGAAGCCTATATCAGTGCGCACGCTTACACACCCCTTAAAGAGATTAAAAAATATTTGCTTGCTGTATAATCTTCTACTTCTATTTAATTTTTTCCTAAAATTTTATTATAATGCAAGCTTTATCCAGGTGTTGTAAATTTGATCTTCATGGCCTTGAATCAAGCTTTTGGGAATGTTTGGAATCCAAAATCATGGAATGTGTCAGAAATACGTTGGATAGGCGTGTACAGTTTTATGAGGATGAAATACGCAAGCTCAGTGAACAGAGGTTCAGGCCAGTGTGGAACTTCTGTAATTTTTTTATACTCAAGGTTTCTCCTTTTCTCAATATTTTTGTCCAAGCTAATGTGATGTAAGGCTTATAGCAACATGTAGAATATCTGATTGGAGAATTTTTGATGCCCATCATGTCGTGCTTTCCTTTTGGATCTCAATTATCTTGAAAAACGCTTGTTCTGGACATAATGTTTGGCCATAACCTTAGAGTTTTTTGTGTCTATCGAATTGCATGTTTTGAGTTTTGAGAAATCTTTTGCTTATTAATATGTATTGATCTTGGACAGTTATATAGGATTATAATGTAGTTGGTTTTTGGAGATTCTTTTATCTTTATAATGTACATTAATTTTTTCCAGGAAAGCCTGGCATTTATGTTTGAAATGGCTAATCTTCATGAAGATGCTCTACGAGAATATGATGAATTAGAGCTCTGCTACCTTGAAACAGGTAATTTTTATGTTTATGGTTGTCCATGCTTGTATTACTTTGTTCTCTGTATCCTTGGAAAAAAACACTCTTTGGGAGACCTTTGGGCTTAAGCTGCACATCCGGGTCGGAATTTGAGAACAATATGATCCAACAAAAGTTGTGTTATAGATATTATGCATTTTCGATCCTTAGGTCTAGCTTGGCTATTATACTACATATCCATGTCTT
The DNA here is from genome assembly GCA_949673415.1 of Euphorbia schlechtendalii. Taxonomy (NCBI): domain Eukaryota; kingdom Viridiplantae; phylum Streptophyta; class Magnoliopsida; order Malpighiales; family Euphorbiaceae; genus Euphorbia; species Euphorbia schlechtendalii. The sequence goes on from CATIWQ010014505.1 coordinate 10,684, forward strand.
AAATGTTGTTCGACCGAATGCCTTATAAAATTTGATTTTCCATGGTTTTTAATATCTTTATAATGTGTATCTTCTTTTCAATATTGTTTATTTAGAATATTTGCTTTCTGGAGGTTCCATTGTTATATATATGTTTTAGATTTTTTTTATAATTGTGTCAGTAAATTCACTTTTGCTTGATTATTTAGTGTTTGTGCTGGTATTCTACATTATTCTTGATACATAAATGTTGAATAACTTGTACCAAAAATGTTCAGTTAACATGTCAGGGAAGGAGAGAGAATTTGGAGGAATAGATCATGGTGATGATCAGGCAGCACTGCTGAATCCTGGAAGAAAGCCTTTGACACAGATTGTTCAAGATGATTCCTTTAGAGAGTTTGAATTTAGGCAGTATCTCTTTGCCTGTCAATCAAAGGTGCTGAAAATTGATAATGACTTGGAAATTTACATTTCATGCTTATTTAGATACATTCCAATTAGGTAGATTTTAACATAAAGCAAAAAAAGTCTATCTATCCGCTGTACTATCAAAAAACATCTGCTTCTATGTCAATGCTGCTTTGTTTCTGTGTTGGTTGACTAATCAATTCTTTGATTCGATTAATTACAATAACTGAGAGCTGTGTTCTGTGGTATACTTCATTCAACCTTTGTTTGTTCCATTGAGCTCAAACTGGATTAGACAAAAAAAAATAATAAAATCAACAGCTAGAGATACTCTAGAATAGCTGTTGGGACTTTTTCAAATTATTTTGCTCATCTACCTCTCTCCCCATCCATGAATCCACACAACATGGAGTTAATATCTCTGTAAATATTAGACAACTCAGACTCCACCTTGTGCCTATACTCCTTAATCCTCTTAGTATTAGCTTCGTTCTCTCTGGACTCCTCCTTTTGTTCAATCAGGACAAAATCCTCCAGGAGGCCCGCCATGAGCCGACTACATTCTTGTAACCAACAGATAGTAGATTCCTCTCCTCTATAGTCAACTCAACATCAAGATTCACCACTTTCTTCATCATCTCCACCATTTCTACAAGAAAGTCAAAATCAGGACAAAAGTAGTCGAAATCCGAATCCAAAAACTGATTGAAGCTAGAAATCAGCAATCTAACCAAACAAAATCACAGATCTAGAGGAAGTCAAAGACAGTGAATAAGCCGTCACAGCGTTCAGCTTGCTTAGCAAACTTGGCGAAGCGACATAGACGAACATTTCGCGATCCTTCGAAGAATCCATGAGAGATCTTAGTAGAAAATGGTGAATCTGTGAGTGGAGAGATGGAACCGACTCAGTTGTTGAGCAGAGCAGGTGAAAGAGAAGAAGAGAGAAGAGAGAAGAGAGGAGTGGGATTTTTTTATTTTCAAATTACATTTGGAGCTCTACCTTGATAGGTATCAGAATTGAAATAATTCAAAATTAATACACTTGGCATGGAGTGAGATTAATTTAGAAGCCAAAGTGGCTTGTTAAGTTACCTTTGAGTACCTACTGGCTACTGTAATAGTGCTTTGATTACTTAGGTACTTCTAAGTTCTAACCTTTGCTCCCCAAATTTTTCATCTGAGCTTCATTATAAATTATGTGACATTACTTATCATGTAGCTTGTCCTTGATGACTTCCTCACAATAACTTTAATTTGAGTTGCAGCTTTTGTTCAAGCTGAATCGACCATTTGAGGTTGCATCAAGGGGTTACCCATTTGTGATCAGCTTTTCAGAGGCCCTTACATTGCATGAGGTATTTCATTATCAATGCATGTTGTATTTCCTTGACATGTTTGTATTACAGTATTTCTTTTGCGAGTTAGGGTCTCTGATCTATCTTACACTTCTTTTTCGTTCCCACTTCTCTTGGTTGCTTGTAGAGTACACTGCCTTTTTGTCTGCGAGAAGTTTGGGTAGTAACTGCATGCTTGGCTTTAATCAACTCAACAGCATCTCAATATAATGAGGGAGTCGTGGCCCCTGACATTGAAAAGGAGTTTTACCGTCTTCAGGGTGATCTTTATTCACTATGTCGAATTAAGGTTAACTAACCTTTTTGTCTTCTGTAATATGTTGAAGAATCTGGCCTTCAAATGTAACATTTTTCTGAATCATTAAACTAGTGAGCTAGCAATTGTGGAATGAAGCATGGAATTTGAAACGATAAAAGAGTCGTTTGAACAATTAGGATTATATTGTTTTTCTAGGACAGTTTACAAACTGGACTTTCTTATGTACAGCCTTTTAATGAATGTGTTTTTAATTTTGGCAGTTCATGAGACTTGCATATTTAATTGGATATGGAACAGAGATAGAAAGAAGTCCAGTCAACAGGTAAAAGTTACTTGTGGCTTTTTCTCTTGTTTTTTTTTGACATTTATTAACCTTTTAGGAAAAGTTTGTTTTTAAGGATGAGTTGAAGGAATCGGGTGGATGGGTTTGATAATGTATCTGGAATAGAAACACTCCCAAAAACTAATCCAGCCCTCTACTTCCTCCCACTCACTGTTTAAAAAATGCATGATGTCTTTGAGCTATCAGATTTTTTAGATTATTTCCGTCTTTGACTTGTATGTTCTTTTGAGCAGTGCTACACTCAGCATGCTACCTTGGCCTAAACCTGCAGTTTGGCCTTCAGTTCCAACTGATGCTTCTTCCGAGGTGATTGTAAAGGAAAAGGTGAGTCTTGGGATGGATAATCCTTTGGCATTTGTAGAACTGAAATATGGGTGTGTTTATGCATAAAATGCAACTTGTGTTTCCGCATTACACCTTCCTTTATATGAATTATACAACAGTTGTTCCTAATGGCAGCAATCACGATTTGTTACTTCTAGATGAAATGAGATTGTGGCATTTGAAATAACAGGCCATTAATGGCATAGAATAATGGTGATCTGTAATAGTGATCATTGTCTGGACTTTCAGGATTGAAGTTTCATTATCTTCCTATTATATAAATAATAGTCTACTTAAAGTATTTGCAAAAGCATTATGGAATACTTTATTTCTGTGTAGGTAATACTTCAAGCGGCTCCTAGAAGTAAGCATTTTGGTATTCAGAGGAAGCCCTTACCTATTGAACCTTCTATACTGTTACGAGAGGCTAATCGACGGAGGGCTTCCCTTTCTGCTGGGAACATGTTTGAAATGTTTGAAGGTCTCCCTGTCTTGAATGATGGGTAATGGATTCAACAAATGAAGAAAATGTATTGTTATTGGTTCTTTAATGCGTTTCAGAAAGATATACCTGTTTAGTCAAGCAGCCCTTGTTATTCATTATGTTTCAAAGTTTGATTTTCGATATGCATTTATGTTGACAGATCAGCCTCTGATGCATCTTCACGGATGCAACCCTTACATTCACGAACTAACTCCTCTCCTGGAAATTTTGATGGTTCAATGGATCGACCTATGAGACTTGCTGAGATACTTGTTGCTGCAGAGCATGCTCTTAAGCAGACAATATCAGATGATGATTTATGGAATTCTTTGTCCTCCCTAGAAGAGTTTGAGGTAATGAATTTGTTCTACATTGCAGAAATCTTGCTTCATCTCACAAAGCGCCCTTTTATTTTGTATTTTGTTTTGCTTAGCGTTACTCATGATTAAGTTTTGTCACTAACTAAATTGTTTGTTCCACTTACATAAGGCAGTCCTCACTGCTCACATATAAAGTTCTATTGCCCTTTCTCAGAAGCTCCTTAACTATGTCTATGTTGTTGGGGCATAGCCACATAGCTGTTATGAGTGCACTGAGGCACCAGGGGGCCAGGCGCTCGCCTGAGGGACTCTTGGCGCATACAAAAAAAGTGTAATAAACTATTAATTACTACTATTAGCAAATCTAAAATGCAATAAATAGTTAAAAAAAATACAAAATCACACTCAATCTAATTACCCATTATTTCTCTCAATCTAATTACCCATTATTACACTCAATCTAACTACCCATAATCTAGATAATAAGTTCAATCAAACTACAAAACTTATCAGATAGTATTTTTAATTTAGATTTTAGACTCCATAGACAAATTAAAAACATAAACTTGAAGTCAATTCTAATTGCTAATCACTATTTGTGCGTCTTTCATGCCAACATCTCATTCTCATCATCTTTATGCTCATCCTCCTCAAATTCGTCCTGTTCATCATCATTTAGAGAGAATGAAGCAACATTTTCAACACCAGATGATATTACTTTGTCATTTCCCCTTACTCCTTTAGCACTAAAATATGAAAGCATGATTTGAGTGGGTTGATTTTCGTTCCTTTACATTAAGAAAAATCTAATTTATGATATGATATCTAATGAGGCACCCGTTACAACTATTCATAGCCAATCCCTAGACTAGATAAAGGATGGTCATGGTAGGTTGACACTGATAGTCAGGGTAAAACATATTCAAATGACATGATATGGATTCCTCTAGAAAGAAAGACTGATGCATATAGCTCATCCTAAATAGTTGGGCTCAGGCGCATCTTGTTGTACAAGTACACCCCCATTTCCTGCTTGTTGAAAGAAATTTGGATTTTGTTATGATCCAATCTCTCAACCTGGAGGTGTGCAGTATATTCATGAATACATGTTCTTGTTCGTGACATCATTGAGTGTTGCTTAGGAAATTTTTAAGTTCAATCAATAAGAGTTATATCGTTATGAAATGGCCTATATATCTTACTTAGGCTTGGTAATTGTAACTAGGATGTCCTTATGAGAGGAAGTGTAACCATTGCTAATCATTTATGCAGAAATGCTCATGAATGTTTATTCGATATACTATTGCTTTAGGCTGGTTAATTATGTGGTTAGAATGATAAATGTTGAATCTATGAGTGTTTTATAATTAGGTGAAAACTATGTGCTTTCGGACAACTTCTGGCTATGGCTTCTCTACTATATCCAATAATCTTAAGAAAATACAAGGACTTAGGCAATTGTGTTTTAATGTTAGAAACTAATGAGCGGAAACCTAAAGTAAAAGAAGTCAATAGATTCAGCAAAAAAAGGACAAAAAGAAATGATGAAAGTGTCAAACTTATTAATTTTTGTAGTTTCTTGATAAACAGTCTTCACTTACCTTGTTAAGTAAACCACTGTAGAGTCACCAAGATAAGCTTGTGCTTCCTGGGAGACATGATTCCTCTAACCTTGATGTTCAAGCTTCATTCTCCTTCTGAAGTAAATTACTGAAGTTTTCTACTTTTGGAAATAGGAATTTTCCATCACAATCCGGCAACTTGTGGTAACGTTTAGTTGTATATAATCATATCTTTTAAGGAGAGTTTTAAATGTATAGGATGCATTATGTAGTTTCAGAATGATTGTCAGAAGATTTTATAAAACTTAAGTTGGTTTTTTCTACTTCACCATAGGCATCATCTTTTCAGTCTCTGTAGATTTGAAGAGTAAGCAAATAGGATCTTGTTTTCATAGGCATCAACTTAAGTTGGTTGTAATGTTTTTGAAAGTTTAAATTCAGTAAGCAAATAGGATCTTGTTTTCATTGAATTGATCTGATGATACACTAATAAGACTTAATAATGCTTTCAAACCGCTGTCCAAATCTTATTATTACTGATTCTGTAGCTGTTGATTGTAGTTATTCATTGTCCTCTTTAAAGATTTGATGTTCTTATCATTACAGAAAAAATATCTTGAGTTAACCAAAGGTGCTGCTGATAACTACCATAATTCCTGGTGGAAAAGACATGGAGTGGTTCTTGATGGAGAAATAGCAGCGGTTTGCTTCAGGCATGGGAACTTTGATCTGGCAGCCAAATCATATGAGAAAGTTTGTGCATTATATTCTGGTGAAGGATGGCAGGAGCTATTGGCTAATTTCCTACCAAGTTTAGCAGAGTGTCAAAAAATTTTAAATGATCAAGCTGGCTACCTATCATCCTGTGTTCGCCTTCTGTCTTTAGATAAAGCTTTGTTCTCAGTCAAGGAGCGCCAGGCTTTTCAGACGGAGGTCATTCGCCTTGCACACAGTGAAATGAAGGATCCTGTGCCCTTAGATGTCTCATCATTAATTACATTTTCTGGAAATCCTGGACCCCCATTGAAGCTATGTGATGGTGATCCTGGAAGTCTCTCTGTGACTGTTTGGAGTGGCTTTCCTGATGAATTAACTCTGGACTCTCTCAGCCTTACTTTGATGGCTACATTTAATGCTGATGAAGGTGCTAAGGTATGTGTTCCTGCAATGGTTGATGGTCATATTCATGATGAGAGTTTACTACAGTTAGTATGACAGAGATTAAAATTCTCCATTACTAAAAAGTGTTATTTGATATTTCAGGCATTACGGAGCTCGACTGCAACTGTTCTAAAGCCAGGCAAGAATGCGATTACTCTAGCTTTGCCTCCTCATAAACCAGGTTCCTACGTCTTGGGGGTACTTACTGGTCAAATTGGCCAGTTGAGATTTAGATCACATAGTTTCTCCAAGGGTGGCCCGGCAGACAGTGATGATTTTATGAGCTATGAAAAGCCCACTCGGCCCATTTTGAAGGTAGTGTATCTCAAAATACATGGTAAAATCATTAGAAAAGTAGAAAGTCAATGGTAAAATCTTTTGGTGGCAATGGTGATTTATGATCATAGCTAAAATATTTAGCCCCCCTGCTTAATTTGATTGTATTATGATGTGAATGGCGTGGACATCTACTGGATGCCCTTTTTGACATGTTTGTCTTTCAATTAGCATCTAATAGAGAATCTCCTTCACAGGTTTTCAAGCCCAGACCATTGGTTGATCTGACAGCAGCTGTTTCATCTGCTTTGCTGATAAATGAAACTCAGTTCATTGGTATTATAGTACAGCCTATTGACTACTCCCTCTTAGATGCAGTCTTGCACATTGACACTGGTCCGGGTTTGAAGATTGAAGAGTCATATGCCATTGAGATGGAAAGTTGTGCCAACGAGTCACACAGTACTTCTGACATGACAAACTTGGATAACACTCAAAAAGATAGTTTGTTGGATGCTAATAAAAAACATGAGCGATTAAGTCTTTGTGATGGTAGAATTAAATTTCCTGACTGGGCTAGTGACTTGAATTCTGTTCTTTGGATTCCAATCCGTGCTCTCAGTGACACACTTCCAAAGGGATCGTCTTCAGGTGACAATAATCAAAAGACCTTACTGGGTGCCATCATTGTTTGTTGTGTATATGCTTTTTGCTGCATTCAAATATTTTCTTGCCTGTAACATAGCGTTTTTCATGACAGCGGCTCCTCAAAGTCTAATCAATCTGGATGGCATGCGAACAATAGCATTGAAACTTGAATTTGGGGTGTCACACAACCAAATATTTGAAAGGCATTGTCCTTCTCCATCGCATCCCAGATTATAATACAGTTTTTGTTTTCCTTGTTCTTATTGCTACTCCGCTTACTTTTGCTTGTTCGACGTTTGGTCTATTTTCTTATATATCTGGCCCTTGCATGCAGGACTATAGCTGTTCATTTTACTGATCCCTTCCACGTGACTAGTCATGTGGTTGATAAATGCAATGATGGTACTCTACTTCTTCAGGTATGCCTCAAATATACTGAACTTGTAAATTTGGCCACCTGCCAAACTTAATTTTTTTCAATCTGGTTGCATATATCTTAGAGTAACTATTTCAGTTTTTCTCTAAAAATTGTGTCAATGCATACCGATGAATGCTGATATAATTAGAATTAGTATGAACTGTTTACATTTTGATCGTATTTCTCATATTCTTTTTCAATTGACATAAATCGTACTTTCAGGTGACACTGCACTCTCAAGTGAAGGCCACATTGACCGTATACGATGCTTGGCTTGAACTGCAAGATGGATTTGTACATACTGGACGAGGTGATCGAAGACCAACTTCAAGCTTCTTTCCAATTGTGATTTCTCCAACATCTAGAGGAGGAATCTTGTTTAGCATTTGCCTGGGGAATATAACTGATGAAGGTATAGATTCTGAATCGTGTTGATTGTATCCATCTCTAGCTTTTCCAAATGTCAAATGGCTATCTTGGTTCTAAACACTTTTCTGTTAATGAACCATATTTGTATTTACTAATTGCTGAGTATTTTTTTCCGTGCCTGTATAGATTATATTACTTCCTGCATGTGTTTTGTAGAAAATATTTTGTGAGAAATTGGATGATATTAATATATCAATTGACGCATCTTTAGGTATCAGCATAGAGTTTGGAGTTTGTTTTATTGCAAATAGATTCATTTTTCCTTTGATGAAATCAAACTTTCATTGGATGATTCTCCTAATTTTCGAAACACAAGAAAAGTCAAATGATAGTTTTGGTATTTGGCTTAGTATCTTTCAATATATGAATGCTGCACAACTCTCTTGTAGCTCATTTTTCTATTCTGTTTTACAAATTGTTGCTGCATCAGTCTTGTATTTAGCCATTGTCACCTTTCCTGGATAATATCTCAGAAATCTTTGTTTACAGATGGAAACGCACAACCAGAGAGCATATTGAATATAAGATACGGAATTTCTGGTGAAAGAACAATCGGAGCACATCCCCCAGTTGGGCCTGAAGTTGGCAAGCAGGACTTGATCTTCAGAAGCTCTCTTGTACTCCAAAGGCCAATCCTTGACCCATGCTTAGCTGTCGGTTTTCTTCCTCTCACTTCTTCCAGTTTGAGAGTTGGGCAACTTGTTACCATAAATTGGAGGATCGAAAGGCTGAAGGGCTGTGGAAAAGATGAACTCTCGGCAGATGGTGTAAGTATGCATAAGAAATATCCCATTTTCTTTCATTTTTCCCCTCTCTCTATAGTCTTCCACCATGGCAAAGGAAATTTCTTCAGTTTTCTGTTAAGCCCAGTCTGTACGATGCCATCGTAGTTCATCTGGTGTGTAACTTGATCTTTCATTATGATTTTGGAGAAAGTTCCTGCTTGTTGTTTACTAGATCATAAGGGTGTTTCACTCACTGGAACAAATTATTGAAGGAATATGAATATTACACTCTATTGCTTTTTTTTCTTACTCTTCAAAAAATTTTGTCAGCCTAGTAGTACAAGGGCATGTCTGGGATTGCACAGCTGCTGTCTTAAAAAGCTCAACTCACAAATTTTTCATAGAACAACATATTTTGCCATTGGACAAAAGATTTTGACTCTTATTACTTATTAATTAGGATCTGTTTGCTACTTACTTCCTGAGCTTTTTGGAACAGCAGCCTGATTAAGCTTAAAAATGAGCTTTTCAGGACTGCAGCCTGGGAAAGCAATCCCAAACGGTCCATAAATGGTTGTGCTAAATAAACTGGAAAATGGTAACATAAGTAATAAATCATGTGTGTGTTTCAGGATGAGGTGTTGTATGAAGTCAACGCAAATCATGAGAATTGGATGATTGCTGGGAGAAAGAGAGGGCATATTTCTCTTCCCATGAAGCAAGGTTAATTAACTGTCTACTTACACTTAGGTTTTTAATTATTTTGTCTCTTATATATTTGACATTCATTCTTTTGGTGCCAGGCTCAAGAATAGTTATCTCCATACTATGCGTGCCTCTAGTGGCTGGTTATGTTCGTCCACCACGGCTTGGGCTGCCAAATGTGGACGAGTCGAATATCAGTAGCAATCCGCCTGGGCCCCATTTAGTTTGTGTCATGCCGCCGCCTCTCAGCTCCTCCTTTTGCATTTCCACGTAATAGTTATGGCTCCCCATTTGGGAAAACCATTCGATTCATTTCTTCGATATATTATGCTCTGAAGTTTTCCTGTCTGTGCTTGTCTGTAAATTTGTATTTCTATTATTATTAGAGGATCAAGAGGCCATTAGTTGGCAGGTAGAAGTAGCTTTTTGTGGTATGTAATTTTGTTTACTCCTGTATATTAGAAACCGTGTATTTTTTTTTATGTACAACAAATTGAATTCGACTTGAGAAGCAAAATTTTTTGTATTACCCTTAAGGACTTTCGGGGTGATGGTTACTTTTTATACAATTATATTTCAGGACGAACCAAGTTCTCAAGGTTATAGACAGATTAAGCTCTTTTTTAGGATATGGCTGTGCATTTATGCACCCCTGGCAATTTGTTTAGGAAGAAATTGTTTCCTAATTGAACCCTTTGCGTAACAAATGTAATCAAATCGATATTGTAAAACATTATAATGTTTAGTTCTGAACTTTATAATGAGCATGCGATAGTATGAATAATGAATAATAATGTGAATGCTGCTCAATGATATTCAATTAGATTTGGAACTCTGCAGATTGGCTCTACAAGCCTATGTCAACACAGGTTGAAAACACGCTGAAACAATTTCCGAGTTTCGGACAATTTACCATGCACCAAGAAATCTTCTCCAAAATAAAATGGTGTCCCTCCAATTCATTGACAAAATTTATGAAAATTTGTCCATGATGCTCAAAAAAAAATCTATGCTTTTTTTAAAAAAGAAAAATGGGCCACAATGACTGTCCTATTTACACTGTACTTAACTAACCCCCTCATTAATTAACAATCTCACCCAAATAATTATACATATAGAAAACTATGCAGCCACGTATCACAGCCTATTAAATTTTGTATATTGATGGATATATATTATCTGAAATGAAAACAAACTTACCCATTTAAATTCTGCCATGTATCATCAATTTTCCTCAACAGAGTCCAACGTATATCATCTCAGTATTTTTTTTCTCCCTTTTTTGAATTTGAATCAAAATATGAGGTGCACAAACAAACCCATTAATTGACGTATAACTGTCCTATTCATACCTTACCCCACTCATTAATAAATGCTCCATTTCTTAATTCAAATATCTTGATTAATTTTGTTATTTTATTTCAATTTAACAATTAATGCATATAGTTAATAGAAAGATTGGTTCCAGTAGAACCTGGATAAAGTAATATTCGATAAAATAATATTCTTGTTAAATAAATATTTTTCTCTGACCCCAACTTGGACCAGTTATATTAAATTAATATCTCGTTAAATGCATTAGATAATAATTAAAAATAAAGTATTAAAGACCCGTAAAAAATGTAAAGTAATAATTATTATAATAAATCCAGAATTTATATATATTTCTACACCAATAATACAAGACCAATAATTATTTCTTCTTAAAATATGAATCTATAGTTGATTGTTTTTTCTTCTTACCAAAATCAAAGGTAATCTGATCCTTAACTTTTTTAAGAGCGAACACAATTTCCGGAATATTTTGTTCATGTTGTACCAAATAGTTTGACATTGTAGTCATTGCTTGAAATGCCTTCTTTGACGATACATGTGGGACAATGCTACTATCATCTTGTTCAAGATCATTCTTATCATCGTTATTCAGTACAGATTGAATGATCTCTTCCTCTGTAGGTGATTCCATAACTGCATCATTCTCGTTAGGATAATTTAGAAGATGTTCAATATCCATCACATTTCTATAGCCTAAATTAGAGATGACATCATTTAATTCTTCGACACCTTCATTTAATTCACAAACTTGTGGTTCGGGAACATGTTTTCTTCCAACCGAATCTTGCAATGCCAAAAACAATTTGCAATTGTTATTCCTTTCACGTCAAAATTCCAAGCCAAGTTAGCAAAATTAATAGCATTCAAAATATTAATTTTTCAGTATTTAATGCTTCAACCTCGAGACCTTGTAGGATGCTTAAATAAAGACGACAATGATAATGAGCTTTGAATGCTCGAATAATCCCAGCATCACATGGTTGAATCTTAGACGTTGTGTTAGGAGGTAAGAAAAACAACTCTACATTTCGTAAACCTTCAACTATCTTTGGATGAGTTGGGCAATTGTCTACTATTAACAAAACCTTTCTACCATTCATTCTCTTATCAAACCAACCAACATATTCTTGAAAAAGTAAGTCGGTCATCCAAGCTTTCTTGTTGGATCTATAAATGCAATTAAGATTGTTCATATTCACATTTTTAAAGCATTTATGATTTGCAAACTTACCAATATTCCATAATGGTACTTTGTTAGATCCATCACCATTGCAACAGAGAGAAAGAGTAATTCTCTCTTTGTCTTTTTTGCGACCTTCAAGCTGCTTGGTAGCAAGTGAATGATTAACTTCCAATCGGTAAAATAGTCCAGTTTCATCCATATTATAAATACCTTGCAATTGAAACTGATCTAGTTTTGACTGTATTCTAGGCAATTCATCTTCAATGTTCTCCATGATAACTAAACCACTTTCACCAAAACATCTG
>CATIWQ010014506.1:0-10896 GCA_949673415.1 Euphorbia schlechtendalii
TTCAATTACTTATTCTTTTTCCATGTCCAAGATTGTAGAATATCGCAAGAACTCCATTTGTGCACTGAGTCAAAATTGTATTATGGTATATCAGATAATAATCGAGTTTTCACGAAATCCGCTGCGTTAGAAGATCTATAATGATCCATTTACATAATTATTCATCCTAAGATGGAAATTCGAGAGAGAGAAAATAATATTTCATCTTACTTTTATTTCATCCATATAACATATATTTATAGGGGTAAAAGTGGAAAAATTTTCATTTAGTACGTGTAGAGAATATAAATACAAATAAGTCCTTAAACTTAATTATTTATCAATTTAATCCGATTAACTAAATTGGATCAAATCCTTAGACCCAATTGACCAGCTTACGAGCGGGTCGTATATTTTCAACAGTATTGATAAAAATTCTGAAAACATGGGATGGAGTGATTCATATTCCAACTATAAGCAAACGTATAGTAATTTAGTTTAATTGAAATTTGTTAGAAATAAATTATAACTGCAAGAATATTATATCTATAAGAAGAGAAGCATAGAGAAAATATGAAAGAGATTTTATTTCTTATCTCTGAGGTGTATTGAATAAGAAAAATTCGAATCCTATTTATAGAGAAACTCAATGGCACAAATCGTAAATAATAAAAAACATAGGATTCTACATCTTTTAATTTTTCAAATGATGCACAGTACTGCATAGTAGTCGCACAGTAATTGGCGGCTACTATATGCAGACGCATCAATTATTAACAGTTCGAATCTTGTTCTCCTCCGGTTGCTCAACTTGAATTACCAATTGAGCTACATCTTGATCCTAAGTATCATCTCTTGTTTAACACCTATATGCCAGTTTTTTTTAAGATATTTGTAGTGGTTGAACAAAAATAATTCAACAGCAATTTGCTACATTGAAATTTAGATTACAACTCTCTACCGGCAAATAATAAGTATTAGACTGCTACTAAATATTAATGTACATAGAAAAAGTAAAGCTCTAGCCGTTTTTGCTCTCTTTCTTTTCAACTTTCTCTAAACTAGTTTTTGCTTTGAGAGAAGGAAGAAGAGAATCGTTCTTTTGAGCATTCTTCTTTCAAATATGTTGGAATTCTTATAATTGTGGATCTCTAATAATGCGGAGTGGAACATTAGAAAATACAGATCGTAAAATTGTTATTTTTTTTTTAATTTTCATTAGGTGTTCTTTTTACTCTTGTGACGAGTTTTTCAAATCTAAATTATGCCTTTTCGATTTTGGTAAGTTATTTTATTTGATATATGTATCGATCAATATACTCCAAATTAATATATCAATCATATATTCTTATTCTATCAAAATTTATTAATGCATTTAATTGATAAAAATGTTACTCTGCTCAATTTACATATTAATTCTCATTAGAAAGTAATTTTTCTGCCACTTGTTAGTTATGAATAAAAAACACTGAAAAAACAAGATTGCGTAATTTAAAGGGTTAATAATTATAACCTTCATGTGATTTGATCAAATATACTAGTACTTCTCCGAGATTTGATAAATTACTTATACTTCTTTGTGTTTTATCATTGTCATGCTATAGCCTCCCTGTATTTTATATTAACCCTTATTGTATTGAATTGCTTAACATATTATATGTTTATGAACAAAAATTAGTTTTATATATCATATCTTAAAATTTTAGGGATTAAAATGGTTATAGAAGATTTTTGTTATTGGTATATTATCCCGTGCAATTATACATTAAAATTTATAAAAATGTATTATTAATTACAGAAAATACTTTCTATGATACAAAACTCATAATACTAGTAAAATATAAAAGTAAATATACTAACAAACACTTGTTATGTTAACCATTTTGATATGCATAATGCAAGATATAGAGAAATTATATTATGACAATGACAAACACGGTGTAATTTTTCAAAACTTAAGGATACGATAGTATATTTGGTCAAAACTTAGAGATGTTGTAATTATTTACCCAAATTTAAATGACATATTTCCATAAAAGAAACCCTTAGTTGATAAATTTTGCATAGTGTCGGGTTGACAAAGGATATCGTATTTCGATATTAAAAAATACTTCCTCAATTTCAAAATAATTATCGTTTTAAGGTTGTTTGTCAATACCAAAATCATATTAGTTAAAGTAATGAAAATACTTATTTACATTGTTAATTTGAAATATAGTTTGATACTTTATTTTTTTTTCATTTCAACGTGCATTAAATAAGAGTAAAATAAATAAAATATTTAAAAATTTGTATTAGAATCTAAAAATGGTATTTATTTAAAATTTTTATAAAATATTAAAATGACAATTATGTTGAAATGAAAGTAGTAAAAGACTATTCAATTGTTTTGAAAGAATTGTATAAATTACATGCAATAAAATAAACAGCGGCTAATAATATCAATTAAATATTCTTGTTTCATAGTGAAATGAAAAAACTTAAAAAGTGGTAAAATTTCTAATGAAAATGGAATCCCCAATCAGATAAATAATCTTATCCTCAGTCTAACATGACTAATTTTTCTTTTTTGCATAATCATATGCGCAAATTATTCATTATTCCATAACAACACAACTAATTATTCTAGGAAAAATTGAAAACTAAAGGGCAACCCGGTAATAGCAACTGAAAAAGAAAGGGCAATCAGGGTAGACGAATTCCAAAGACAACGATGTAGGACCAGCCACAGTCAATAATAACTATACACTTAAACACAGACAAAGACTCCCCTCTTTCTTCCCTTCTCTAATCCATATCCAAGACACAATCTACCTATTCATATATATCTAAAATTTTCCTTTTTTTGACTTTTTAAATTCTTCGATATTAATCCATTTCAGCTTCCTTTATTGAATAATCTTAAAACATCAAACCAGCCGAAATTTTAATTTTATTATTCTTTTATTTTTAAAAAAAATTCTTTCTGCTTGTAGTCTATGAATATATTAAATCCTGGTCAGCATTTTCTCTTCCTTTTCTTCATCTTCTTCTTCTTTGCAATCAATTTCTTCAATTTTTAATTTTAGTCGGTTTCACATTTATCATAAATTAATTACTCAAAATCTTACCGGCTTTGAACCTAACACCTCCTTCTTCATCTAATCATTTATCCGCTAAAACATCAAATTATTAACATTAATTCTTTCATCATTCTTTGCTTCTTTCCTTGTAAGTTGCTGTTCATTTCCACATTATCCATTTTATTGTTAGTTATTTTAACCAGAGTACTTGTATTTTGCATTTTTTTGCTTACTCACCAACCCAGACGGAGTTTGAATTTTTTGCAGGTATATTTTGTTTAGTTTGCTTAACCAGATAATAGCTCACAATTTTGTCAGGTGATTCTTTGGATTCTTACTTTTGTTTGTTTAAATGAAAATTCTGAGATCTCAATTCAATTAAAATTTGAATTTGGCAGTGTTTATTTACTCCTAATTAATGTACAGTTATCATCTTTGTATAGTGATCATCTTCCATGTCTCCTGTTTTTCACTACAAATGCCACAATTTCAATTTACATGATTTGTTTTTAATGTCACGAGCTCTAAGTATAAGGCTTCAACAATAATAGATACTGATTATAATGAGAGTCAAATTGCATAAATTCGTGATTAGAATATTAGTTGGAAATTCAAATTTCAGTTGCTATGTATAAAGCACTAGCTGTTAAGATTCAAAATTTAAAGCAACATATGTTCATAAACGTGATCCGAATGCTCCGTTTATACTATGATTATTTTATGAGTTATAAATGTGAACTTTGGTAGTTCATTGCAATGATGGCAATGAGGCGTTTCGAGTGACTAATTTCCGTGCCACGGCAAATGCGTTTTCTTGGAAATTGTAAAAAAATTTCTTGTTTACGCGGCAAATGGTGTGTGCTTGTATTCTACTTTCTTGCTGTGCTGAGTTGTAAACATTTTGGTAAGAATTGAGATAAGGATGAACAATTCTTGCCCAATCTAGGCTAACAAATTGTTAATTTTTGGACTTTATTATAAATGGAAGACAGATCATATTATTTAATGGTTTCGCTGGATTCGAATAATTCACGGGCATGTGTAAGAAGTTTTTTTATGCGTTTTCAGAGTCCGTTACACCTTCCTTATCGAAATGCAGAAAATTTTCACCTTTTCCTCGTTTGGCACCTCTATAAAGTTGAATGCCTCCTTGAGTAGTCTTCACAAAACAAGCGACTCTCGTATTTGCATAAGCCTCAGAATCAGAGAAATCAAGTTTCTGTTGCTTGCTTCCTGCCTGGTTTTACTCGGTATGTTCTTGACTCACTTGTTCATGTACTTTCTATGATTATATCGCCTTTTGTTTATATATCATCCGCTAGTTTTGTTTTCGATCTTGAAACTATCTCTTTATGTACTTACTGTCTTTACTTAATGGAAATCTTAAGTAAGCTTTCTTTCCTTTTTCTTTTTGAGATCTCGTCGGTTTCTGTCTTTGCTTTTCGCCATCGCTTAAATTTTCACTCTGTTTGCTTTTTTATGTAAAATCGTTCTGGAATCAATTACCTTGCTTGGATCTGCATTTATGATGAATAAGTGAATACATACGAGGCTTATTCATATGGGAAACTAATGAATTTCCCCTTTCGCATATCCCGCATCGCGTTGTTTTGTCAAAACTTGCAAAATCCTGTGTGAAAAGAGCAATTGCATGTGTTATAGACAAATGGAAGAAACATGATATGCATGTAATAAATTGTTTTATGTCTTAGATTATGGTCTCAAGAAATGGCATATTTTTTGTCCATGAGATATGTTTCGGACAAATGTCTCTCATTGTGCATTTCTATCTTAAGGCTCCACATGATATTGTATCACATTTTAGCCAAAAGTGTATTTTCCCTGTTCTTGCAGGTACTTGATCTCTAAAATTTACCACCTGATTTTTCAAAGATGATGTCAAGATCTTGCTTAAATCTGTTCGATTTAGCATCTGGCGAAATCCCAAATCAACCTCAAACTCCTAGATCCCTTCCAACCGCAATTTCCAGTAAGAAAATTATCGTGGCCAATTTCCTCCCAATACACACTCAAAAAGATTCGAAATCGGGCCAATGGTCATTCACTTTCGACGAGGATTCGATTTTATTACAACTAAAGGATGGCTTCCCAGTCAACTCAGACGTCGTTTACGTCGGGTCGCTGAAAGTTGACGTCGATATAACTGAGCAGGACGAAGTTTCGCAGAGACTTCTCGAGGAATTCAGATGCCTCCCGACATTTCTTCCTCCCGATCTACACCAAAAGTTTTATCACGGCTTTTGTAAGCATCATTTATGGCCGCTTTTTCATTACATGCTGCCCACTGGTCACAGCAATCGCTTCGACAAGTTGCATTGGCAGGCATATGTTTCGGCTAACAAAATTTTCGCAGACAAGGTCATGGAGGTAATTAGTCCCGAGGATGATGATGTTTGGGTTCATGACTATCACTTGATGGTCTTTCCCACTTTTTTAAGGAAACGGTTCTACCGAGTTAGGCTCGGTTTCTTCCTCCACAGCCCGTTTCCTTCTTCCGAAATTTACCGCACTTTACCAGTCAGAGACGAGATTTTGAAAGCATTGCTGAATGCTGATTTGATCGGTTTTCATACTTTCGACTATGCTCGCCACTTTCTGTCGTGTTGCAGCCGAATGCTGGGCCTTGACTACGAGTCAAAACGCGGTCATATTGGCCTTGACTTTTTCGGTCGAACAATATGCATCAAGATTTTGCCGGTCGGAGTACACATAGGCCGGCTCGAATCCGCGCTGAACGACTCGGCTAATTCCATCGAGGTCAAAGCGATACAAAAACAGTTCGAGGGGAAGAAAATCATCGTCGGAGCTGATGACATGGACATTTTCAAGGGCATCAGTCTCAAGCTACTGGCTATGGAACAACTTTTACAACAAAAGATGGAACTACGAGGAAACATTGTCATGGTTCAGATTGTGAATCCCGCAAGGAGCTCGGGAAAAGACGTTGAAGAAGCGAGGAGAGAAATGTATTTGATCACCGAAAGGATAAATAGCGCTTTCGGCTCGACTGACTACGAGCCAGTGGTGTTGATCGACCGTTACGTGCCGTTCTACGAGAAAGCCGCTTACTATGCCCTGGCCGAATGCTGCATCGTAAATGCAGTACGGGACGGGATGAACCTAATCCCGTATAAGTACATCGTGTGCCGGCAAGGGACTCCTGAAATGGACGAATCGCTAGGAATCGTTTCGGGATCGCCTCACTCAAGCTCGCTGGTCGTGTCGGAATTCATCGGCTGCTCGCCGTCGTTGAGCGGCGCGATTCGGGTCAACCCGTGGGATGTCGAAGCGGTCGCTGATGCGATCAATCTGGCCCTCACGATGCCCGATTTCGAGAAGCAGCTGCGGCACGAGAAGCACTACCGATACGTCAGCTCCCACGACGTGGCTTACTGGGCCCGCAGTTTCATGCAGGACTTGGACCGGGCCTGCGGGGATCATTACGATAAACGCTGCTGGGGCATCGGTTTCGGTATGAATTTCAGGGTTTTGTCGCTTTCGCCAATTTTCCGGAAACTTTGCATTGACCGTGCTGCCTTGGCATACAAGGCGACACATAGGCGAGCTATATTCTTGGATTATGACGGAACGGTTGTGCCTCAGAATGCTATTGTTAAAACCCCTACTCCCGAAGTTGTCGCTGTACTGAACAGCCTCTGTGGCGACCCTAAGAACTCCGTGTTCATAGTTAGTGGCCGGGGAAGAGATTGTTTAGCTGATTGGTTTTCTGAATGTGAGAATCTCGGGATAGCTGCCGAGCATGGATACTTCATAAGGTATAAAATTATTTTTTTCTGTATTGGTTATATATATTTTTTCTTAATTTTTGTTGGTTTAGGTGGAGTAGTACATCGGATTGGGAGACAAGTTTTTCGGAAGTGGATTTCGAGTGGAAGAGAATTGCGGAGCCCGTGATGAAATTATATACGGAAACAACTGACGGTTCGTCTATAGAGACGAAGGAGAGCGCGTTGGTTTGGCATTATGAGGACGCTGATCCCGATTTTGGGACTTGCCAAGCCAAGGAGCTGTTAGATCATCTCGAGAATGTTCTGGCTAATGATCCTGTTGTTGTGAAACGGGGTCAGCAAATTGTCGAAGTAAAGGCACAGGTATAATATATTTTAAAAGTTTGGTTCGGTAATTCCCTTTTATCGGTCCTTTGGTCTAACATTGACCGATCGAAACGCAGGGAGTCAGTAAAGGGCTTGCAGCGGAGAAAATACTTTCTGCAATGATCGCCGACGAAAAATCCCCCGATTTTGTGATGTGCATTGGGGACGACAGGTCAGATGAAGACATGTTCGAAAGCATAACGGAAACAACATCCAGTTTGCATTACAGTAGTGAACCCGAGATATTCGCATGCACAGTTGGGCAGAAACCAAGCAAAGCTAGGTACTACCTAGATGACACCGATGATGTGCTGGCGTTGCTTCAAAGTTTGTCAACTGCTTCAAGCTCGAAACTGGAAGACAAGTCCGAGGAGCAGACAGAAGAGCGAGTTAGTTTTGAAAATGGAGTTCGATTGGCATAAGTCGGTAGAGAGTAGGATGAGTTATGTTTTCGGTTTTTCGTCTTAGAAATGTGCAAGCTGAGTAGTGTAAGTAGTTGGGTGCAAAGCGAAATGCATTATAAGGAGTCATCTTAGATGTTTAGCATTAGGCCTACTAATGAGACAACTTCCTTGTGTACTTGTAAAATTGCTTTACCTATAATGAAAAGCATGTAGTGCTCTTTTTTTTGTCTTTTCTCCAAACCATTCTTTTGTCCTGTCATGATTTCTCCGTTGGTCCGACGACTATATATAAATGCATTTCTCCATTTTGGAGGAACTTGGTTCATTTTACATAGAATATTTAATTGAATTGAAAGTTAGAAAGGGATGTAAATGGCCGGGGTCGGTAATGATTCCCCGTTACTAGCAGTGCGCAAGTAACATACATAGGAATGAAGCTGCAAAACATTGCTATTTATTGATTGAACTTTGATGCGTTCAGAAACTATGTTTTCTTGTTGTATAGGGTAAGTGCAGTTTGGTGGTATTATACAAATTGTTTATCTATTAAATTTTAGAACTGCCATAAAAAACAACATTAATTGGTTTAGGTCGTGATTAATGATTATATAGCTGTGCACAGTGCATTCGATTCATGGTATGCTCGATATTCTGAGATTTATTTGATTCAGTGTATGTCGTGTTGTATTTGTATTGGACTAAATGTATAAGATCAAATTTTCGACCCCTTGTATCAATTTGCCAATTGAGTTATACTCCTTAATGTTTTTGTTTATGTGTGACAGTATTTGAAATTATAAATAATTGCTCAAATAAAGATTCTTTAAATTTGGTAGGTTACATTTGTAAATTTGATTTAATCTTAATCATTCATCCAGTTTTAATGTCTGACATTGAATTTCAGTTGATTTGTGAGGCTCATGGTTGAATTAAATCTCAACCTATTAAAACTGAATAAATGATTAGAACTGATTGAAATTTATAAATATAAGAAAGTTGAAATTTAGAAAAAATCTTTATCCATAACCATTCATTACTTAACATCTTCTTAACAATTAAAACAAGTCTTACATACAAATTTGATTTATTTATGGACACATATAAACGCCCAAACCTCGGGTACGCCCGAACCATGGAAGAGATGTATTGTTATGTATTGTAATTTTATCTAAAAAACATTTAAGAAGTCAAGTTATTAACTTTATAATTGTTAAAAGTGAAGGAAAAAAATCTCTTTATCATCCTTACTAAATTAGTGATGTTTTCTTACGTAAATTGCATTCTTTTTATTATTTCCAATTTTTAAATTAATTCTTACTTTAATTACTAAATTAGTATATTTCTAGTAAATATTTTTTCCCAATTTAATTATTATTAAACAAACTAATTTGTTAATAATATTATATGAATTAATAAATTTTTTATTTGAATTCATTATTATGTTTAACTTCTGCAATAATTTAAAATTGTTATAAGCACACTATACTCATCTCAATTTATAATAAAGATCATTGGAAAAATCGAATTTAAAAATAGCTTGCACAATAATAAATAATATGAAAATAAATGGTAAATAATTTGAAAAATAATGAGGTGAACTCGATTTTTTTACCGACCATCCTTATTAGAATTATAATTTGAGGATTTCTAACAATTTCATTTTATCGCAGAAGTTAAAAATAATAATTAATTGAAATAAAAATTTAATTGATTTATATAGTATTATTAAAATAGTTTGAACAATAATAATTAATTTGAAAATTAAATAATAATTCATTCGAAAAATAATGAGGTTAATTCGATTTTTTTATCAATGATCCTTATTATAAAATGAGAAATTCTAACAACTCATTTTATTGCAAAAGTTAAACATAATAATTAAATCAAATAAAAATTACATTGATTTGTATAATATTATCTAAAAACAGTTTGCACAATAATAACTAAATCAAAATTTATTTTACCAAGAACATATTTATTGATTAATTAAAGAAATAATTAAATCTCAAGAATAAAAAACAATAGAAAATAGTACAATTTAGGCAAGAAATTGTTATTGAATTATGGAGGATAAGAAGGATTTATTTCCTTTACTTAACAATTATGAATTTATATTATGGATAAGTTAACTTATTCAATAATAATTTCTTGCCTAAATTGCAATATTTTCTATTATTTTTACTTTTTTCAATTTATATCTTACTTTAATTAATCAATAAGTATGTTCTTGTTAAAATAAATTTTGAGTTAATTATTATTGTGCATACTGTTGTTAAATAATATTATATAATTCAATATAACTTTTATTTGAATTAATTATTATGTTTAATTTTTGTAATAAAATTAGTTGTTAGAATTTTTCAATTTATAATAACGATCATTGATTAAAAAGTCCGAATTTACCTCATTATTTTTTGAATTAATTATTATTTAATTTTTAAATTAATTATTATTGTTCAAACTTTTTTAATAATACTATATAAATCAATTAAATTTTTATTTCAATTAATTATTATTTTAAACTTTTGCTATAAAATGAAATTGTTAGAACTCCTCGAATTATAATTCTAATAAGGATGGTCGGTAAAAAATCCAGTTCATCTCATTATTTTTCAATTACCATTTATTTTCATATTATTTATTATTGTACAAGCTGTTTTTAAATTCGATTTTTATCCGATGAGTATAGTGTACTTATAACAATTTTAAATTATTGCAGAAGTTAAACATAATAATTAATTCAAATAAAAAATTTATTAATTCATATAATATTATTAACAAAATTAGTTTCTTTAATAATAATTAAATTGGGAAAAAAATATTTACTAGAAACATACTAATTTAGTAATTAAAGTAAGAATTAATTTAAAAATTGGAAATAACACTAGTGCAGAAATGGTTTTTGAAGATGTTTTTTTTTTCTTTTCCGGACGGTTTTGAACCCTCCGCACAAGCCATGATGTGATTGATCAAGCATTAAATGCGGATAGTTTTAAACTGTCCGGAATAAGGAGCATTGTGAGCGGTTCTTTTAAAGGAACCGTCCGAAATGCTATTTAAAAAATGTTTTGCTCCGGTTTAGAGCAATACGGACGGATCTATTAAAAGAACCGTCCGGAATGAGCATTTCGAACGGTTCTATTAAAAGAACTGTCCGGAATGAGCATTTTGGACGGAATGTTAGAACTCCTCAAATTATAATTCTAATAAGGACGGTCGGTAAAAAAATCGAGTTCACCTCATTATTTTTCAAATTATTTACCATTTATCATATTATTTATTATTGTACAAGCTGTTTTTAAATTCGATTTTTAT
>CATIWQ010014521.1:0-10950 GCA_949673415.1 Euphorbia schlechtendalii
GACGGCGGATTCGGGTTCGAACCGATCTTAAACGTTTTCGCCTTTTTCTCTTTTTAACCTTTTTTCCGGGTCCCAGACCCGGTGCTTACCTTCATCTGTTTTCAAACACCCCGGTGGACCGCGCCTATGATTTCCGCGCGCCCTCGGCCCACCGCTCCGTGTCGTCCGCTCACAGTCGGTTAAAACCTTGTTAATCTCAACATTCATTTTTATCTTGTGTTGTGCGAGTGCCACATATCATCTATAAGTTGAAGAACCTATATAAGCGGTTGCTGGAGAGAGAAGGTCACTTGCGATTCTGAATTCTCAATCATTTTTGCTAAGAACCCTAAATTCTCTCTTCTCTCAAATCTCTCAACTGCAATGGCGAATACAAGGAAAACTCTAAACCTCCAAGGCGTGTCAAAGAAGAGCATGTGTATGCATATCGACGGAACTACTGAGCGGATTATCTTTCCTCATGGAACCGTCTTCACTAAGATTGAGTAGCTAGAGAATCAAGACTTTGGTCCAGTGTTTGAAGTGGACTATGATGGATTGTTGAAAAATAAATTCCTTCATAAAGTCATCAAGCAACAGAATCTTAGCCAATTTCTATTGTTGGAGGGTCCAGCCATCAAAAGCTTGATCCAAAGCTTCATAGAAACCTCTACTCCATTCAGGGGTACAATGATGTGTAGATGTCGGAAATCAATAATGTTTCATACCTAATCTATGCAAAGCTTATGAGTAGTCTCCTTAACATGCCATTGAAGGGTACTAGTATGAGAAGGATGGGAGATAAAGAGTAAGTCGCTATCTTAGAAGATTGGGAACTCCCTGCAGATTACGGATCTGGAGAGATCGTTGCTTCAAGGATGAGCTGGAATTAAGAGCTCGCCATGAGCTGCTTGTGAAATTGATTTTACCCAAGATTGGATCTTTAAGTAGCTATACGTACTTTAAGAGGTGCATGGTCTACAATATGGAAGAGGGTAAGAAACCGAATTGGCTAGTGTTGATTCTTCATCACCTGACTAAGTTTACTACCGTCTACCATTACGGTTATATGATCACTGCCCTCATGAAGGTTGTGAGGATCGATGTCTCATCCTTTATCGATGGACCAGGTGAAACGTGGTCCTACTGAAGAGGACGTAGGACATGAGTTACTTCAGCAAGCTGATGAATAAAAAAATCCACACTCTCTACACCAAGGTTTAAGACCTCAAGTAAAAGAAAGCAAAGGTTGAACCAATTGTGTTCCCCTATGATGTGCTGAAGGAAGATGAGGATGCCTTTGTGGTAGATTTTGAAGGTCCCAACGAGGGAACAATAGATGATGTTCCCCTCTCTACTCATTTGGAGCAAATTTCTACTACATCTGCTCCTACCTCTCCAACGACCAAGGCTGCTGGTCAAAGGATTAGAGCAAGCCTAGCAAAAGCAAGGGTAGGAAATACACCTCCCCAATCTCAAGCCAGGCAAAGGAATAAGTTAAAATTAAAGACTCACGCTTAGAGGGAAGCTAAAGCAAAATAAAGGGCTGAAGAAGAGGAGGATACAAGAGAGCAAGGAGAAGGCATGTGCTAGAAGAAGTAAAAAATTAAGGTAGTTGAGGATGATGCGGGTTAGGGTAGTTCAAAGAAAAGTAACAAGGACCCTGAAACCATCAATCCTGACATCATTGATCAAGTGGAGAAAGTAATCTCTAAGGCTAGAGGTGCTCAACGTAAGAGATCTGCCACTATTCGCTCCAAGAAGAATATTCAGATAGTGAGCAGTGATGAGGATGTTGATGATGTCAAAGTCATCAATCAAGAAGAATCTGCTCTTCTTGATTCTAAATCCCTAGCCCAATTCACACCCATACTAAGAATCTTCCAACTTAGGCTGAGTTACCTAAGGCTAACCCATCCTTGGGTCAATCAACCAACCCCTAGGTACCTAAAAATCCTTCCCCTAATTCTTATGTATATCCTTCACCCAATTCTCCAGTAAATCCTAAAATTTCTATTTTTGTAAATTCCCAAATTCCTTTTCCAATGTAAATTCTCCTTCCCAAATACCGTCTTCTGTAAATTCCCTAGTTTACACTCCTTCTCCAACCCATTCCCAAGAAAAGACCACCCATTCTTCATTGCATCCAAGCACTCAAACAACTCTTATTCCATCTCCTGTAAAATCTAAACAAACCCTTAATTCTTCTTAAATTGTATAAAATATATCTACACCTAAGTTTTCTTCCAACCCATCCTCTACCTCTCTAATCCCTCTGATTAGGGAAGTTCCTAAAGCTAAGAACTCCGCTCAAGAAGGAAAAACAAGTGAGGATGGTTCTGAAGCAAATTTTTTTAACCAATGCGGCAACCCCCTCTAGTAGAAAGCCAGTCCAAGAGGACTTGGCTGATTCAGCCATGTCTTAGATAAGGGAGTTGGTAAGGAAGAAATTCCCAACTCTCCAAACTGATGCTAAGTTGGATGGAGTAGTAAGCCAAGTGCTATCGTCTCAAGAATTGATGGACTTGTCCACCAAAACTAAGGCTAAGCTTCCTGAGTTTGATACTCAATCCAGTATTCCCTCAGAATCGGTCTACTTTGAAAAATTTCAAAAGATTCAGGGGAGTTTGTACTCCATTCGAAATCATCTTGCAAAGAAAAGCGCTAACAGCCTAGTGGATATGATGGTACTGATTCTGGCCGAACTTTCTAATTCTGTAGCTCAGCTTAATGTAGTTGTCTCTTCTATCCCCACTTCTACTATTATTGCCAGCGTATTAGCTGGAAAGATGAAGGGTGGTATAGATGCTGATAGAGGGTAGCTGAGTAGTTTGAATGCCACTTTGGCAACTCAAGTTACGTAGTTTCACAAGTTTGGCAAAGAACATGCCAAAATAAAGAGGAGCATGGTTAATAAGATAAGCGATTTGTACAAGCAAGTTGAAGTAAATAAGGATCTTGGATACTACATGTGCGAATTGATGGAGAATATGTCCAAGCTTATGGTCATCTATGATAAGAAAGTTGAGAGGCTGCAAAGAAAATGGAATAACATGTGTTCAACCTTAATGAGCTTGGAGATAAGCTTGACTTAGCCTACAAGGTCATCAATGAAAATACTGATGATTCAGTTAGGAAGGTGTAAAAAGCTCTCCTTAAAGCAATGGGTAAACTTTTTCCTAAGCCAATTGAGTCTTTAGACCTAGATAATGGTCTCTTAGTGCATAAGAAATTGAATGCCCTTAAGGATCATCTTCATGATATGCAGAAGAATGTGGATCAATTAGTCAACACCGGGATGTATGACTCAAGGGATATTAAGTTCATAGCCAAAAATTTGAAAAAAATTTTACCCTGGGATCATTGACATGGAAGCCAAACTGAAGATTGCACTTTCTGCATCAGATTTCAAAGGTCCCTGTAATGCTTTCAACAGTTTTCATGTCAAGGGTTTGATCAAATTGCTCATCTCACTCGGTGTCACCATCTACTTCTCAAAGAACTTAATGATCAAGACATCCTTATTTTGAAAGGAAAAGAGCAGCAAGTGCAAGAGATCTCTCTAGCCATCATAGAGAAGCAAGATTACTTTCAATCTAATCTCACCTCCTTTAATTTGTGCCTTGAACTAATTGTTAAGGGCCAAATAACAAAGGGAGAGAAAGTAGTCAAAGATGCCCAGAGGGTAGGATAGCAATACATAGCTTCACTTTCACAAAGGCCTCTGCATTCTCAACCTCAACAGCAACAACCTCAACATCAACAACACCATCAAAGAGTTATCCAAAAAGCGGAGGACCATCTTCTTCTCATTATCTTAGATAGCTTTAGAATAGATTCAAACTTGTAATTGCGCTTTAATATAATCACTTAGTGTTGAACACAATTTGTGTACTGCTTAAGATTTGTTATTAATGAAATTTTTAAGTTGGTTCTGTCAAAAGTTAAGAGCTTCTTAACTTAGTATATATGCTATGTTAAACTATTGTAGGAATAAACCAAAAGACCAACTTCAAAGAGAAGCTGAGTAAGACAAAGTTCCAAAGTTTAAAGAAAATTCCTCTAAGAATGGGGGAGTTGAGCTGATTAAAGAGAATCCACTCAGTATGGGGGAGTCCACACTGACTTAGGAGTTCACTCATCATGGGGGAGTCTTACATCACTTATATCTACAAACTATTTATTTTATTAATTTCTTCTACTACCTGGTTTATTATCTGTTGTAAAATGGGGGAGATTGTTGAACCTAAGTTAATAGTACTTCATCACACTTAAAACATTTTGGAAATAACAAATTATCTAGAATAGTGAAATTAATTAACTACTAAGTAAACTCTTAAATAAACAAGTTATACTTGAGTTTATATAAAGAAAAATAACCCAGTTTACTGAGTTTTGGGATATGAAAAGCTAAGTGAAACTGAGTATTACATAGTTCGTACGATATAGACTTAGCGAAGCTGAGTAGCTTTTATTTCATATAAGCTGAGTTATTTTGACACTTAGGAAATTTACATGAAACATGTACATTTAACTCTATCCGTGTGAGATAGAATATTCTGTCAGTGCTTTTCAAGTAAAACGACGCTGAAATTGAAAAGGATATTTAAGTGGTCCTCACAACAAAAAGATATCAGTACTTGGAGATTCCTAGCTAAAGTCCAAGATAAAAGGCATCTTCATGTGTCATTTTCCAGTGTCTCCGCCCTCCTCTGTAAAGTCAACAATTAGATAAATTACATGTCTCTATGTTGCATCTCGCACGCCTCTGTATCAAAATGGAATTGTTTAAAGGAAATGATTTTTTGACACATTAAGATTAACAGTTTAATCTTGCACTTCAACGTTCAAAATCTCTGTCTCTAAATGTCCTAGAATTTATTTCAAACAGAAAATTAGAAAGTAATGAAGAGAAGAGAAATTGAAGATCAATTCAGGATGAAAAGTTTGCAATGGCTACTTCCAAGACCTTCAAGTATAAATAGAAGACTAAAGAAGACATTCAAACTTGGTTAATCACCTCAAATTTCTTTAGAATTGAAATACTGTCAATATATTCCCAGCATTCAGAAATTCTAATTCAAGCATTCTGAATGTAAATTGATTAATCAATTTGTAAACCATCTTAGATTTAACATTGTTAAAGGATTGAACAATTTTTTAATAACTTGAAATCCTTAGTTCACAATTTCTTATTCAAAATTTGAGTGACAGTTTAGGAAGTGTACCTAAACTGTGTATTTGAGAGGTAGTTAGAAAGGAATGTACAATTTGTAATAGCTTCCATCCATTGTAAAGGCTTCTCCATCTAAGGAAGGAAAGAAACACAAGTGGATTAAAGCTCAGAAAGTAATCTGGGGACTAGAGGTAGGCTCGGGGTTGAACCAGGATAAAATCTCAAGTGTTGAAGTTCTAACCTTTGTTGTCTATCTTTATAGCATCTTGCTCATTCATCATTCTCTCTGTTTTTTAAGTTTAGCTTGAAAAATCAATCCAAGCTGAGTAAAGTACTCAGTAGAAATTGAAGATAAACTCAGTCAGCGAAATTGAGTAGTTTATAGGTTTTAGACATGCACTCATCATAGAGTCACTCAACATCCATCTAAAAACTAAACTTGGAAAATAATTTTATAAATTTTAAAAATAACCAAGCAACTGCATTCACCCCCTCTGCAGTGTTATTTAAGCTATCTCGGACCAACAGTTTAGCATCATTAATGTGTCTGTTTGTTTGTTTATATTTTTTATAACGAGCTTTATGCCATGTTTTGTTATTGAATAGTTTTGAGATTGTGTTTTATTATACTTAAATCTAAGTCATTTATTTATTTAATTTATTTATCATTATTTATTTTATGCTTTATATTTGTTTAACGACATATAAAATACTTGAATCCTTAGTAAAACTTTTATGACTAATATGCCCCATCGAATTCCAAATTAGTTTCAATAATTATGCATAATAAAGTTATCCAATATTTATAATTAAATGCCATTAGTTAAGTGAATTAATTAAAGACAATAGGTCCAAAGTTCATTTAATATTATACCTAATAGTTAAAAGATCTATAACAAATAATAAAAATACATAAAATTACTATTGTACGATCAATCGAACTGAATTAAATTCAAGTGTTCTCACCATGTGGATGATGGGGTATTTATATATTTGCGATACTAGGGTTGATACTTACATTTGTTTGGAAAGTTTGTATTCAAGTAAATAGTAATTAACACATAATTGCTCATAATAATTGACTTAAATCCTTTTATACGTGTTTAATCTCACCGTTACCGATTAAAGAATATCTGTGAGAACAAGATTTTATACAAGCTCGCACGTTCGATGATGTCGACTTTTCAGGATTTAATCCTTGAATCACGCAATTTTGGATTATCCAGCGATCTTCAAATGGGAGCTCTCCTAGTCACCAAATTATTTTTTGGGGCTTAAATAAATTTTTTTAATAACTTGAAAAAATTAGATATCAGAACAAATTAATTAAAGAACTTGGTAATTAATAAAAAATAGAAAAAAATTAATTAAAAAGAAAAAAATTAATAACAGGGGCTACCTGGCCTCGTCAACGAACGATGACGAAGGGATTAAAAATTATTCCCGGATAACAGTCCTCACATTTTCGCCATACGATCATTTTCACTAATTAAAAATATGCAACCTATATGTTAACAAAATGAATTGTTTTATTCTAAAATAAGAATTTTTAACCACCGATATTTTAATTAGGCCACACGGGTCTCATCAAAATCAAATCGAACATACGTGCAAATGTTGTGCAATATTTTTTGCTAACCTTTGTGGATGCAGATAGATTAGGTTAGATGTATGCCTAAGATTTTTATTTTGCTTCGGGTATTGCAATTATTTTTTTTTGGAAAATATAATTAATACATTAGGTATGCAGTTGCATCCCTTGAGGTTTTGTAATTTGTAATATTTATTTTTTCACATTTACTTATTGCTTTATGTATGAATTTACTACTTTCCGCATGCGCGTTAAATAATACCTTATAAACACAAAAAATGACTTAAATTCAAATATGCACAATTAAAAAAATGTGGTTTTATGTAGATGTAATTTAATGTGATCCAATAAGAAGTAAGCAACTTATCGCTAAACCGAATCTCTGTGTCTTAATGGGCCATCCCCCGAACGTTAAGCCTCGCCGGACTTTAATTCCTAGAAGAGCTAATCAAGGATGCGGCTCTACATTACAAGACTGCGGATTCAGGTTTTGATGATCTAAATTGATTTCGTTTTCTCTTTTAATCTTTAGGGTCCCAACTCGATATTTTATTTTTACAAAAACACCCCGTGGACCACTCCTCTCATTAGTGCGCTCTTGGCCCATCGCATCCATGTTATCTGCTCACACTGGCGACTCCGTTGAGGACTTTTCTTAAACTTTTTTTCAAAAGGCTATAGATCTTTGATAAGTGCCTAAAATTGTTGACCACATTATTCCATATGTTCTTGATTATGGCATATTCATAACATTGCATTGCAATATAAGGGATTAACCCTCAAGTTTAAGGTACCCTATTACCGCAAAGCTTTCTCTTGTACTCATCTGCCTCCTTGAGAAAAGATAGTACATGAGCGAGTGGAGCACTTGTTACCTTATCGCATGTACCTCCCTTGTCGAGACCCATTTGGGGAGAGGCTTAGAGTATATTTTAGTGCAACAAGAACCTTCTACATCAGCAACCCAAAAGCAAACCTCATGTAAAGTAGCCATAGGCATTTTCCTTAGGGTGTTACTATTAGACGTGATGTATGCCCTAAAAGCAATCAGGATGATATATCTTAATTAGTTATAATGTAAAAATAGTTTCAGATTATTATTATTAATAATAAAGGCATCTTTTTATTTATCAGTACTTTTGTTCAATTTATGTATCTCGCTGGTATCATATATATGTGGTATTATATATGCGCATTGATAAGACAAAGTCCGTGACTACTTCATAGAGTAAAAGTGCAAGGACATAGTGGAAGCTATGTGGTGTGAGAATTGGACATATGTGTTACTATGAATAGTCTAAATACCCCTAATCATAGTTTTTTTGAGACTGGACATCAATGAAGAGGACAGATTAGCATGTGTAGGCTTACTCCTTGGATTAGATCCAAGAAACCGATCTCACGAGCTGAAGTTGGTATCTTGAGTTAAAACATGAATGTATTTGGGTAATACATTGGAGGCCGCTATAATATAGACATTTGAAAATAACTATATCCATATGTTGGTGTCGTGTCTTATTACAGTAGTAGTACAAGTATCCTCAGACCTAAGATACTAGTTACCTTATGTAGGAGTTGCTATACTTCGAGTTATACTTATTCATACCCTGGTGATTAGGATGACACGGGTGATTACGAGTATAGTGATGATCACATGTTGGTAAGCCGAGTAGCCAATATAAGATCCATTGCTCTTGATATAGTGATATAATGGGAGATGTATTGTAGGGCTTCTTGCTGAAGAGACACACTCATAAACCTCTTATAAGAGACCAATCACCAAAAGGTGTCTTTCCATTATGGATAAGGATGAAACTTTGCATCCAATCATATTGAAGTGATGTAACCCTTCACCAATGGACACGACTCTTTGTTTGGATAGACACAACCCTTCGCACTTATAAATAGGGTTCACATCCAACCAGTTTCATGGATAGTGAGAGTAAGGCATGATAGACAAGATTATAGAGTGTATGCATAGATAAAGAGTGAAAATTGTATAGATTTCGCTACGTTCAAAGTTATAGTGAGAAAAATGTATAAGTGAGTCGATTCTTATTTTGATCACTAGATTTCTCCACAATATCGACTGATTGTTGTATGAGTGTAATTGCAAAGCACTTATCAATAAAATTTTATGTTCTTCAACATTCATTTGTTCGATATTCACAAAGAATAGCATCCTAGCGGAGGTTTTGTACGAGTTGAGACCGAATTTAAAGTAGATACAGGAATTGCGGGAATTGATGACTCTCATTAAAGAGTAGATACGGTTTGATCAACTTTAGCTTTCACTTGCATACCTTACAACTTTACTTTGTTTTCTACTTATACTTTCTATTTTGAAGTTTATGATATGTCTATGTGTCATTATGAGTATTTCGTCTTGCGTCATATATATTAGTCAAGTTATATGCTTTCTAGTTGACTTTAAGAGTGATTTCGGGGTTAACAAGATTGTGTATATTCATTGGATCTGTGATTATAACGTTATTTAGTGAGCCAACATTTTTGGAGTGGTAGCTTGCTAAATATGGCTATGTGAGAGTGACCCGCACTAAGCATAGTATTATTGTTATCCAGGTTCTTATAAGTGTTATAATTCATTTACCCTAGATCTAGAAAAGTCGTTTCATGTGTTGCTCTATGGTGAATTATTTATTTGGGCGTTTAGAACCGTGTTTGGTGAAGTTATCTAGTGTATTAAATATTCTTGATGATTTTGCATGTTTTTCTCTACTATACTTGTTCTTAGGGAATATCTATATAGTTTACATCTTCTCTAATCTATTCATGCATCTATCTATTCATCCGTTTATCATCCAAACCCTCCAATACAAATTATCCTATTTCTTTTGTTCCGTAACTCTAGTTGGTCCTTAGAACCGAATTCCTTCCCTGTGGGATCGATATCTTTTAAAACTACATCGCAACTGTATACTTGCAGTGATCATCATTTTTCTATTTGATAAGCGGTACTGACAACACCCATAATCAGAACTTTTATATTATTAGTAGAAAAATGGGGAACAGGGTTTTTGGCACCGTTACGAAGATAAGCTAATCGAAACGAGTATAGTCAAAATCTTTCAAACAACTTTTTAGCACCGTTGCCGAGGAAGGCAAGTATGTTCTAGATATCAAATTGCCTGAGAACGGGCAATTATATTTAGTTGTCAATAGATTTATTTATTTTTATTTTTATTTTTTATTTTTGGTTTTAAGTATTTATATTTTGTTATTAACATATTTTTCTTGCTTATTGATTGAGTTTTTTTTCTAGCATGTGCATGCCAAGTACGCGTAGTTCGGGAGAAAGTTTGTCATCTTTCGAATAAAAAATAGAACGATTTGGTAGGAGAAGAAAATGAAGAAATAAGAGACAAAGAAGAAGGATGGTTGAAGAAGAATAACAAAATGTTGATCAACCTCAACCAAGGCTCATGGATTATGTCATTCCGACCATCAATGGTAATAATTAGGGAATCGCTAGACCACCAATTAATGCAAATTAGTTTGAAATCAAGCCAGCATTGCTTCAAATGATTAGCAATAATGTGCAATATTATAGTCTACCCTATGAAAATCCTAATGATCACATTATAAACTTTCTAGAAGTCTGTGATTCTTTCAAAATGAACAATGTTCCTGATGAAGCAATTAAACTTTGCTTATTTTCATTTACGCTTCATGATAAAGCGAAAGTTTGGTTGAATTCATTACCCTCAAATTCAATCACCACTTGGAATCAATTAGCCTAAGCCTTTCTAACTAAATATTTCCCTTTAGCCAAAACCACAAAACTCGTTAAAGAAATCACTTCCTTTACTCAGAAGGATAATGAATCCTTATACGAAGCCTAGGAACTTTATAAAGAACTTCAGCGAGTTTGTCCTCATCATGGTTTACCCTAGAATGTGATTTTGCAAACTTTCTACAATGGAATAAATCATGCAACAAGAGGAGCGATTGATGCTATGGTTGCGGGATCTCTTATGAAAAAAAATAGTCAAGAAGCCTTTGATCTTTTAGAAGATATGGCAAATAAAAATAGTATGTGGTCAGTGGAGAGAGCACAAGTAAGTACTACTATTCCTACTCATTCGCATGCTGCATCTACATCTTCTAGTTCAGTTAAAAAGGTTAATGAATTAGACCCTATTTCTGTTATGCAAGTGCAAATATCTGCATTATCTCATAAGAT
>CATIWQ010014540.1:0-11580 GCA_949673415.1 Euphorbia schlechtendalii
TTTGTGCAGAATGAAAGCTTAAAAAAATGTCATTACTAGTTGTTTACTAGCCAAATACCAGCAGTATACCAGCATAATACCAGTTACAAACTAGAATTTTTCTAAAATGCAGAAACTTGATCATTAGTAGCTGCATACTAGCTGCATACTAGATAAATACCAGTTTGACATTTTTTAACTAGTTTTGTGCAGAATGAAAGCTTAAAAAATGTCATTACTAGTTGTTTACTAGCCAAATACCAGCAGTATACCAGTATAATACCAGTTACAAACTAGAATTTTTCTAAAATGCAGAAACTTGATCATTAGTAGCTGAATACTAGCTGCATACTAGATAAATACCAGTTGGACATTTTTTAACTAGTTTGTGCCGAATGAAAGCTTAAAAAATATCATTACTAGTTGTTTACTAGCCAAATACCAACAGTATATCAGCATAATACTAGTTACAAACTAGAAACATATCGCTGTTGATTTCCATGGCAAGATCTCCATTTTGTAAGTTATAGAATTCAAAATTCAGTTCGCATTGTTCTCAAACATATGCTTGTAATTCGAAAATCAATTTTATTGAGCTCAGATACTTGTTTGGTGGAGTTGTCACGAAATCGTGATTTTATTTGAGTGGAAACAGAGATGTTTGAGATTGAGTGATTCAGATTTGATGATCGCGTTTGGTAGTTGCTTGAGAGAAAACAGAGAATTCGAGAATGAGATTTTCATATTTAAAGTTCGCGTTTAGTATTGGGAAGAAAGTGTCTTTTTATACAGGACGTATAAAGTGTAAAGAGGAAGTTTAAGTTTGGTATTGAATGACAGCTTTCAAATGGAACGTAAAGAATGTAATTTTGAAACCTTTTCAGTACAATTATAAAATTTGCCCTTTAAAAATCCCCGCCTACGTTCGCCTAGGCCCCACCTAGGAGTTATTTTGAGGGTCGCCGCCTGGCTACGCCTAGCGTCTAAACCCTACTGACTAGCGCCTAAGTTCGCCTAAGCCCCGATTAATCCCCGCCTAGGTCCCGATTCACCTTTGGCCGCCCGACCAGCGCCTAACGCTTTTTAAACACTGATAATAAGATTCTTGTTAGTATTTGCACGGAAATTAGAAAGTGAAATAAAAAAGAATATTTATATCTAAAAATATAATTCTAACACCCAACAAAAACTTTTATTGATTAGGTCTTCGTATATGCCATGCGCAGTTTGATAATTTAATCCAATAACTTGGAGGCTGAAAGGCTTCAGTATATATATCGGAAATGAATTTTGTTATTACCTGGAAACTTAATTGGGAATATTCTTATATATTATAGTTGAAACTTGAAATTTCTCTAAGAATTTGATTTCACAACATTCAATAAGTAACGATTCCAAATCAAATAATATGAATTCAGTTTGACGAAAAAGCTAGGGTCTAAACTCAATTCTCCCAATAACTTTTAGAATATTTAATTAAAACCCATTTTTTTAAAACCAATTAAAAAACCCAAACCCAATTTGTAATAATAGAATCTTTTTAAGTTTTTATTTTCCCATTTTTAGACTAGATAGTTCGTATCTCGAATTTGGATATAGATTTCCATTTATCTAATTTTATTACACATGTATTTATAGGCTCAATACACCTCTAGATATAAAAAAATTATAGCAAGATTGCGCGCATTATATTCTGAAAACCGTAGTCTCCTTTTAAAGTGGTTTTGTAAGTTTAGGATTCGGGCCAAGGGTCGCTATGGTATGAGATTATTGTTAGTCAATATGATTTTACTTCTTGGAACTCAGTTGAAGATTATGATGATAGGCGTCTTTCTTATGTTTGTTGTAATATTATCTCTTGTTGCATTAAATAAATTGTTTTTTTAGACTATTTTACGTCTCACGTTCGAATTGAGGTGAGAAATAGGGTTTTTTGTTCCTTTTGACATGATAAATGGGCATGAAACCAATTTTTATCATCATTGTTCTCTGATCTCTACAATATGTGTAATTGTAAAAGTTGTTCGGTGCAACATGGATGCTATTATCTGTTTCGGACAAGTGCATTTTTTAGACCATTTTGGAAAAAAGTCTGAGGCCATCGAGTCAGGAAAGGTGTGGTCAGCTTCGAAATTGGATTTATTGTAGTTGTCCATTATTATTCTCTGATGTGATGGGTTCTGTTATAGGGGATAATCGTAACAAGTGTCCTTTTTGCAAGTTGAGGATCAATTTTTGCGGGGTATTGGTGAGCAGAAATCATACTTGACGTCATCCTTTTGTTTTGGGTTCTATCGGTCTCCGCAGTGGACTATGCCTAATGCGGACTTTGTGTTGATTTAAAAAGCTTGTTTATTGCCTAAAGTCCAGTTTTTTGGTGGTTAATTTTTCATAAACGACTACCAACGAGGATGTTTTTATTTAGTCGTAGATGTCAAACTGTATCGAATGGTATTGCTCGTTTATGACGAAATTGAGACGAGCGACCATGCGTTATTCCATGTCCGGGAAGTTATCGAGTTTGGATGCAAGCATTCAGATTGTTTGGTATTTATGTGACCATGCCATCTGTTGAGGAATAAAAGCGGTAATTCCCATGCTACCAGATTAACGGGTATGAGAAAAATTAACATTGAAAAAATAACACAATATTTTATAACGGAGTTCGGCCAATTTCACCTACCTCTTTGGAGCTGCTGCAGGTTTTATTTATGGAGAAAAGTTACACAGTGCTTACAAAACACTCACCTCACATCCAATTATCCTCGAGAATTTGTAGCGAAATTCTCTTAAAGAAAACCCCTTAATAGACGTAATCAAAAGCACAAAAATTACTAGACTTAATTTTTACTTGACCCGCTTTTGATCTTCTTCTCTACTAACTTTTCTCTAACTCTCCAAATGCTCTCTAACTCTCAAATTTTCTGATATCCTTTATGGCTTAACAATGATGCCTATTTATAGTGAATAATGGTAGGAAAAGAACAAGAGAAAATTTCAACAACTAATTAAGTTGCTTGACACCGTCCAATGGAAATGCAAATTGCATTTCCATGTGCAGCAATTTCTATTCTAATTTCTTACCTCTTTTCTTACCCACTTTGTTGTAATATTGATGAATTGGGTCCCTTATGTTTTGTTGACTATCATAACTCCCACTTGAAGACTGATTTCAATCTGTCTTCACACCATAAAATCTGCTACAATTCTTCTTTCGATCTGCATCTACTGCATTTTGTCGATCATCAGGGTCTTCATTAACATGTCTGTTGGATTTTGAGCTCCACTAATCTTCTCAAGTTTCAAAATCCCATCTTCCAAAAGTGACCGTATAAAGTGATATCGTAGTTGTATATGCTTCGTTCTAGCATGAAAAGATGGATTCTTCTATAGATGAATAGCGCTTTGACTGTTACAATACAAAACATTATTTTCTTGTTTCTTGCCTAGTTCTTCCAAGGAACTTTGCAACCAAACCATCTCCTTGCTAGCTTCCGTAATAGTAACATATTCTGCTTCCGTTGTAGAGAGAGCAACTATCTTCTGTAGTTGAGAAACCCAGCTCACTGTAGTACCTCCTAGGGTATAAACATACCCTGTAGTGCTTTTTTTTAACATCAACATTTCCAGCTAAGTCAGCATCCACATAGCCTATCAACGCTGTATCTCCACCTTGAAAACATAATGCCTTATCAATGCTACCTCATAGATATCTGAGGATCCATTTGACTGCTTCCCAATGCACCTTACCCAGATTATTCATGTAACGATTAACTGCTCCCACTGCTTGAGCAATATCTGGTCTTGTACAAACCATGGCATACATCAGACTCCCAATTACCGATGCATAAGGAACTTTTGTCATATGTGCACATTCATCGTCCATCTTTGGTGACTATTCTTTGGAAGTCTAAAATGAACACCTAAAGGTGCGCTCACTGGTTTAGCATCTTGCATGTGGAATCTGGCGAGTACCTTTTTGATGTACTCAGCCTGTGATAACATTAGAGTTCCTGACTTCATGTCTCTCTTGATCCTCATTCCAAGAATCTATTTTGCAGCACCTGGATCTTTTATTGAAATTTTTTTTGACAATTTCCGCTTCAAATTTTGAATCTCCTTCATGTCTGAATCCACAACGAGCATGTCATCAACATATAATAACAAAATGATGAATCTATTGTCAAACTTCTTGATGTAGCAACAATGATCTGCTTAGCATCGTAAAATCGCTGCTATCCATAAAGTTGTCGAATTTCCGATACCACTGTCTTGGAGCTTGTTTTAGGCCATACAATCTTTTTTTCAACTTGCACACTAGGATTTCCTTGCTTGCCTCAATGAAGCCTTCTGGTTGCTTCATGTAGATCTCCTCCTCCAAATCACCATGAAGGAGCGCTGTTTTTACATCTAACTGTTCAAGACGTAAGTTCTCGGTAGCTACCATTTTCAACACCAGTCTGATTGTTGTAAGCTTCACAACTGGGGAGAAAATCTTAGTATAATCAACACCTTCCTTTTGCTGAAAGCCCTACACCACCAACCTTGCTTTGTAGCGTTTACTCCTATTATGCTCCTCTTTTATTCTGTAAATACATTTGTTGTGGAGTGCCTTCTTTCCTTATGGTAGTTTAGCTAATTCCCACATTTGATTTGACATGAGTGAGTTTATCTCATCTTTCATAGCAGACTCCCACTTGGTTGAATCATCCACTTGCATTGCTTTAGTGTAGCATTCTGGTTCACCATTGTCTGTTAACAACAAGTAATATATAGATGGTGAGAAGCGTTGTGTTGGTCTAGAATTTCTAGTTGAACGCCTTGGTTCTGGCATCCTTGGCTCCTCTTGAACTGTTTCAGGAGTATTCTGAACTTCGTTTTCAAAAATGTCCTCGAACTCAGAAATTCCTTACTTTCAACTTCTAGTTTGGAGCTATTTGATTCTACCGTTAGCCTATCTTTGTACATCACATTCTCATTAAATATCACATCTCTGCTTTTGATAATCTTCCGATTTTCATAATCCCAAAATCGTTAACCAAATTCATCACCACCATATCCAACAAAAACATATTTGTTAGACTTGGCATCAAGCTTGCTTCTCTGAGTAGAATCAATATGCACATAAAAAATACAGCCAAACACCTTCAAGTGTGAAAGGTTCATCTCTTTTCCGCTCCAAAGTTCCTCCGGTATTTCTCCATTCAAAGGTACTGAAGGTCCACGATTAATCAAGTAAGCTGCAGTGTTGACAGCTTCAGCCCATAAAATTGTGGGCAAACCAACATGTATTCTCATGCTTCTAGCATGTTCATTCAGAGTTCTGTTCATGCGCTCAGCTACACCATTCTGCTGTGGAGTCATTGGAACTGTCTTCTCTATCTTCATACCAGTAAAAATCTTTGAACTTTTTATCTCTGTACTCTCCTTCGTTGTCTGACCTCAACTGCTTGACTTTTAAGCCAGTTTCATTTTCCACCATGGTCATCCATTTTCTGAACGTATCAAAAACTTCTGAGTTTTTCTTAAAAATATAAACCCACACCTTCCTTGTTGAATCGTCAATGAAGGTGACAAAATATAATGAGCCTGCTAAGGATATAACTGGAAATGACCCCAAACATCAGTGTGGACCAGCTCTAACTTCTCCGCCTTGGGCGTCTTGCCGGTCTTTGTGAAATTGACTTTCTTCTGTTTCCCAAAGATGCAATCTTCACATAAGCTTAAGTCTACAATTTTCAGTTGTGGCAACTTTCCCTTTGATAAAAGTATCTTCATCCCTTTCTCGCTCATATAGCCAAGCCTCTGGTGCCATAGATCTGAATCAACATTTGCTAGTGCAATGATGTTCTCTATGTTATTGGAGGTGACATAGAGAGTACCGGTCTTCTTACCACGAGCAATGACGAGTACTTCTTTGGTAATCTTCCATTTGCAACTAGTGAAGGTTGTTGTATAACCTTCTTCATCTAGCTTTCCAACGGAGATCAAATT
The DNA here is from genome assembly GCA_949673415.1 of Euphorbia schlechtendalii. Lineage (NCBI taxonomy): Eukaryota > Viridiplantae > Streptophyta > Magnoliopsida > Malpighiales > Euphorbiaceae > Euphorbia > Euphorbia schlechtendalii. Next base: position 5,974 of record CATIWQ010014540.1, read on the forward strand.
CCTTTTGAGACCAGGAATATGTCTCACTTCTTGAAGCTTCCAAGCAGTCCTGTTTGGTAACTTTAATCGAACATCGCCTTTTCCCATGATCTTTAACGTTTCATCTTCTGCTAGATGAACCTTTCCAAAATCACCACCCACATAGTTCTCCATGATTTCACGACATGGGGTAGCGTGAAAAGATGCCCCTGAATCCAAAATCCAAGATTCAATTGGACTGTTGATGCTTAGAATCATAGCGTCACCTGCTTCCTTCGCCATGTTTGCTGACTCCTTTGCTCCGCCATTTTTCTTTGATGCTTTGCAATCCTTCTGAAGTGGCCCTTATTACCACAATTATCACACTTTAAATCTTTCTTTGATTTAGATTTGCCCCTTCTGGATTTTTATCTGCTGGAATCTGAACTCCTATCTATAGTTCGCCCTCTAGACTCCGTGTATAAAGCTGAAGAGGTCGATGCTTCCCCAATTCTCTTCACCAAATTTCTTCACTCAGCAACAGATCTCGTACATCATCGAATTTTAACTTCGTATTATTCATTGAACTGCTGACTGCTATAACTGTAGTGTTCCAGCTATCTGGTAGAGATGATAAGAGAATTAAAGCACGAACTTCATCATCAAATTCAATTTTCACCGAACTTAACATGGTTGTGACTGTGTTAAGTTCATTCAGATGTTAGGCCACCGATGCCCCTTCCTCCATCCGTAGGTTGAATAGTCACCTCATCAGGTGAACTTTATTTACAGCCGATGGCTTTTCATAGACATTAGCAAGAGCTGCCATTAAATCCAACGTGGTCATTTCCTTGACTATATTGAAAGCAACGTTTCGGGATAATGTCAACCGAACAACACCTAGGGCTTAAGTTTCCACTCTTCATCCTTCATGCCCTTTGGTTTGGTTTTCGAGAGAGGTTGATGTAGCTTTTTCTGATATAGATAATCCTCAATCTACATCTTCCAAAATCCAAAGTCTGAATCATCGAACTTTTCGATTTTAACTTTTCCTTCGTCTACAACCATCGATCCCACTCAAATCTAGATTACCAAAATTAGTTCTTTTCTGATGTGGAAGATTAGACTAAGCTGCAACCACAGAGCATACTAAGAAATAACCCAAGCTTTGATATTAGTTGTTGGGGAATAAAAGCGGTAATTCCCATGCTACCAGATTAACGGGTATGCGAAAAATTAACAGCAGAAAAATAATACAATATTTGACAACGGAGTTCGGCCAATTTCGCCTACCTCTTCGGAGCTGCTGCAGACTTTATTTATGGAGAAAAGTTACACAGTGCTTTCAAAACACTCACCTCACACCCAATTATCCCTGAGAATTTTTAGAGAAATTCTCTTAAAGAAAACCCCTTAATAGACATAATCAAAAGCACAAAAATAACTAGACTTAATTTTTGCTTGACGCGCTTTTAATTTTCCTCTCTACTAATTTTTTTCTAACTCCCAAATTTTCTGATATCCTTAATGACTTAACAATGATGCCTATTTATAGTGAATAATGGTAAGAAAAGAACAAGAGAAAATTTCAACGACTAATTAAGTTGCTTGACACCGTCCAATGGAAACGTAAATTGCATTTCCATGTGCAGCAATTTCAATTCTAATCTCTTACCTCTTTTCTTGCCCACTTTGTTGTAATATTGATGAATTAAGTCCCTTTTGTTTTGTTGACTATCATAATACCGTCGTTGGGTGTCGAGTTCCTGGAAGTATCGAAACCATTTCTCAACGGGTCTTTGTCGAGATTTTAGGCACTTCGTTGTGGTTTTCACTTCGTGATCTCTATGGAGATGAAGGAATAAATTCGTTTTTGAAGGTACTTTATGCACAGACGATCACCTTGTAGCATGCATCTATCTTTGTTGATTTTTTTTTCAAGTGTAGGAGGTAGAGTTTACATTTTGTTGTTTCTGATGTTTTTAACTTTTCGAATTTATTAATTTCTTGTAGCTGACTCTTCTTTGATAAAAAGATTTGTACCTTTGCATTTATATTTATATACTTAAGTGTGGTGGAGAGGGGTTTAGAGGAGTGAAGAAGGGCAACGTCCTCTGTTATGATTCATCCGGCGTGCTCCCTTTGATGAGCTATGCAAGCGGTGGATCATTGAGAATACAACAGCTCTTTTATTATTCATATTCCCTTACAACTAAAAAAAAATAATATATGGGTAAAAGTATTCATGTCCTAAATAAATTAGGTTAATGTATAGGATTGTTATTAAATATAGTTAACGACTCTGTAAATATTTAATTTTTTTTATATTTTAAATGAATGGATAAGCATCTATAGTTTGACTTACAAAATAAAAACCAGGTAAGGACGGTTTCAATAATGGAATTGAATAGACTGAAAGAACTTTATTATAATTTATTACGATTTTTTAACACATTTTACTAACAAGCCAAGTATGGTGTTACAGTAGTTACGGCTATGTTTTTTTTCAACTCAAATTGAATATATTGAAAATGAACCGAATTGAACTGAAATTGAACATATTGAAATTGAATTGAAATTTATTATTTTGAAACTGAAAATACTGAAATTTAATTGAATAATAATTATTTATATCAATAATAACAACATTACTTTTTAACTATATAATATAATATTTTTGTTTCGTTAATCTTATTATGATATCTTGTTAGATCCTTTAACTTTTTTAGTATTAACAAAATTCACACTTTGTAATATTATTTTGGGACAAATGTAATTTATTTAAAAATACTAAAAAATGAAAAAAATAATTTAGTTAGTAGTGCGGAATTCTAGTGTACAACAAATTTGGAAGATGAATCAAAACAATAGTTAACATGTCGATGAGGATAGTGAAATGACGACATATGCGAAGATTGAATTAGAAAAATTAACCTAAACATGAATTATAATATTATAATATTTCTCAATTATATTGTTAGTAGTACTTATTCTATTGTACAACAAATTTGGGAATTGAATCAAAGCAATATTCAACAAGTCGATTAGGATAGTGAAAATGACAACATGAACGTAGATTGAATTAGAAAAATTAACCTTACCGTGAATTATAATATTATATATTTCTCAATTATATTGTATTAGGTATGCTTTTTAATACTTTATAAATTAATTATTTTGTCTATTTATTTGTTAATAAACAAAGTTATTCGTTATTAACGATAATAAATAATCAAATTTTAACATATCATTAATAATATTCTTAAATAATGTTTATTACTTACTATTTATTTTATTTATGATTAATATTTTTATTTTATTTTCTCATTCTAATAATATATATATATATATATATATATATATATATATATATATATATATATATATATATATATAATTAATTTTATAATATTTACAATAATACATAAACTGAAACTGAAGTATAACTGAAACTGAAACTGAACTGAACTGAATGGGCTGTTGAATAAGTTGAAAAGAACAGAGCCTAAGTGAAACATTCAACTGGTAACTAAAATGAATACTAATTGTGAACTGTTATATGTTTATTAGTGTAGGTTATGATGACTTTGTTTTTAACAAAATTTACATTATCTTGATTTTTATCATCATTGAATCAATCTTTACAGGTCAATACCAATAAGAGATAAAGGGAAAAAAATCTGCTATCCGCAAAATGGTGTCCCTTTCCATGTCTACCATCCATTATTTGACACGTGGTCCATTTCCATGAGAGTGAAAATAAAAAAAAAAGGAAAGAGAAAATGTAAACAATAAAAAAAATAAATTAATAATTACACATGTCAAATAATGGACGAGGGACATGAAAAAGAATATCATTTTAGATACAACAGATTTTTTTCCGAGATAAAATAATAGAAATTTTATTTTTAATAAATTGATCATAGAATCACCATATTTATTTATGTAATTGACATATGTCAATTTACACAATTAACAAAATTATTAACTGGTTTGGATATTGGAGTTGCTCTATGCAGCAATCTCAATTCTTATGTTGTAAAAAAATTAATAGTAATTTCTTTTTTTTTATATATTACAAAATCAACTTTGAGAAATGGAATAAACTTCAATATAAAACGGTGAAATACGTGCTAAAATAATTAAAGATGAAATCCTCCATGTTCGAAGTAAGTCAATAACATTTATCAAAAACAAATACATCTTCCATCAAAGATAGATAAAATAAAGTTGTCTCCTTACTGAAAAACTCATTATTTTAATTAACAAATGTGCATCATGATTCACAAACCGACTACTAAAAATAAAACAATATGAAAAAAATATGTATTACGATTTAATAAAATTACGTCTACTGAGGAATAATAAAATAAATATTTATTTAAAAATTCACAATACTTAGTGCGTCAGATTCCACGACAACATGATCATAACGATTATCCTTAAGCTATGACTACAATTTCCCGATGAATTATCGCTTCTTCACAAAAGGATGTCAAGTAAACAATTGAACCAAGTAAAACGCATTGGACTTGATGGAAAATATCAGAAAGTAGGCCCAAGAGGCCCATATTTATACCAATAACTATCAAAATAGATTTTGAAGACTGTGCTAAGATCCAAATGTATGTGGGAAGTTCAGTCACAGAAATTGTTTGAGAAAACGACACTAAAATTAACAAAATAAGATATTCTACAATAGTTGCTTCACATTATAAATACTAAGAATTAACATGTAAATTTTTTTACAATAGTTGCTTCACATTATAAATACTAAGAATTTTTCAATATAATTTTTGAGCATTTATTCATTCAAGGTTTGATTTTTGTATACTAAAATAAATATTTACAATATAATTCATGTTTTTCTAAAAAATAATTACACACGTTAATGCGTAAATATTTGAAACTATTCGTAAGAAAATGCTTCAAAATATGTTCACTAACTTGATTTGTAATGCTATTTGATTAAGAAAAAAGAAAAATATGGTAATAAATACTAATGATATTATTATTGTATTGTACGGTATAATAATAAACTTGTAAAAAGATGATGAAGAATTAACAATTGGCTTGATTGGTAGGGCCAATACACTTCTATATAAAAGGGGAAGGTTTAAACCTTCCCAGGAACAAAACAATTAAATTTTTTCTAATTAGATATAAAATTAGTTACATTTTGATGTCTCGGAACATTTAGGGGGCTCACAACACCCCAGCCAATACTTCTACTCTCATTTAATGTCAAACAATATACCTAATTTATATATAATCCAAATCTCAGGCTGAGACAACTATATAATTGATAGCTATGTATATTAGAGCCCAACATCATATAGGCCCAATTAGCTTAAGAAATGCTCGTAAATATTAACTTTAAAAGTAAACCTGTTCGTCGGACGGGTCGGACTTCGGGTTTTTTTTTACAAAAATCACTAACCCAAGCCCAGCCCAGCCCAAGCCCATACTTTAGAACTTCGAGCTCGGGCCGGGTTTACAAGGTCATTCCCAAGCCCGGCCCAAGCCCATGAATATTTTTTTTGTTATAAATTTTTTTATTAAACTAAGTTAAAAAAAATATAAAGTAGATCAAAATATGTTTAAATTTTTAATATAATTGCATTGTTTACTTAAAATCTTTAATATTTA
>CATIWQ010014543.1:0-14566 GCA_949673415.1 Euphorbia schlechtendalii
TGTATGTATGTATGTATGTACGTATGTATGTACGTATGTATGTATGTATGTACGTATGTATGTACGTATGTATGTATGTATGTACGTATGTATGTATGTATGTATGTATGTATTTATTTATTTATATAAATTATTTTGGACCCTTAAAAAATTATTTATGTCCCTTAAAAATATTTTAAACCCTTAAATTTTCACTTTGAGTATTTTAAATATTTTCTATGGTTCTAAATATTTATTTAGGGTCCCAAACATTATTTTGACGAGGGGAACTCCCATTTGAAGATCATCGGACGGTCGAAAAAAGTGTGGTTCATGGATAAAAAATCCCGAAAAGCCGTCATCATTGAACGCGCGAGCTGGTACAAAATTCCGTGCCCACATCTTCTGGCGTGTTGTATGGTGATCTAAGCAAAGCTGGTTTGGTCATATCTTGACGGGATACAATACCGCCTTGTAACTTGATCGATGATTTTGATAGTGTGTCACAAAAACATATGCCACCCCACCTCTGCAACATCACTCAGCCAACTTTCACGCCCATCATCCCTCACACAAATCCCTAGATCGCTTCCACCACATTCTCGGCAGCCTCAGATACCTTAATCGCGCAGCTCATGAGACTGAACTCAGTCGGATAGTCAACTCAATTATCATTACTTTAGGGACGTGTACCTGCAATGAAAGATGGTGAGATTCCGCCTAGAAACATAGGGTCGATGTTGGCTGCCATCCAAGGATTAAAAATAGGCATGTAGCCTGAACTGATCCCAAAAGCTAAAAATCTAAAGCGGGCTGTCGAGCCAGGAAGTGAAGAAGTTGATGACCCAGAATTTGAAAAGAAAGCAAAGAAGATTTTTGCAAAATTGGCTATCCCCTATCAGGAGGCAACATCGAGGACCAAGTTTTCACCATTCAAGAAAAACATCCTCGATCAAATCTTACCCAGGCTCGTCTACATACCTTCTTTCGATAAATATATGGGAAAAGATGATCCAAATTATCACGTTGTTAACTTTAAGAATCGAATGGAAATGGCGGGAGCCACTAAGGCATACATATGCCGATACTTTTCAGCCACTTTAGGCGGACTTGCGGCCCGGTGGTTTGCCTCTCTCCCCCCTAATTCCATAGGGAGCTGGGACAAACTCAGTGATGCCTTCTGCAAACACTTTTTAGGCTCCGCCTCGGTAGGATTGGTAACGAGGAGTCTACATGAAGTTGTACAAGGCTTAGAAGAAAGTCTCCGTGACTATTACAACCGCTTCAACGAAGCCTTCCTGGAAGTGCTAGATTTGGATTTCAGCACCGCTAAAGAGGCAATGTTGAAGGGTACACGGAGTAGAGATCTCAGAAATGCAATCCTTACCAAGCATCCCAAAAGCCTACAGCAAATGCTTGGCATGGCCAAAGATTTAGTCCCAATAGATGAAATAAATTTCAACCGAAGGAGAGAAGGTTGGGGTAGAGAAGCAAAGAGAGAGGACAGACGTAGATTTGATGATAGAAGGCGAAAAGGTCGAGGCGGATCTAGTCGAGGTGGATATCTTGATCGAGAAGAAGACCACCCTAGGTTGAATGCATCTTTGAGCCAGATACTAGTGGCAATCAAGAAGACCCTAGAAAAGAAAAACTTCTGTTTCCCTAAAATTCCTGAAGGAATCTCCTTGGGGTGGGATTTGAACAAGTATTGTGATTACCAAAGAGCTAAAGGTCATCACACGGATGACTGCAGATCACTAGCTGACGTAGTACATGAGTTGATCAAGGCTGGGAAATTTAGCCAGTTCGTAAAAGGAATCACTAAGAGACATGAAAGAAAGGAGGGAAGCGAAGATGAGAGGGTAGATGACTTGAATAAAAAGTCTAGCAGAACAAAAGGAATTATAATGTTGATTGCAGACGGACCAGAATTCGAGTCACTCAGAAAGAAAGCTAGAAGTTCGTCTAGCAAAAAGAACAATGTCGAAGGCGGGGAAAAAATCCTGAAACCATTCAAGAAAGACTCGCTAGTCGAAAAACAACACGCTGATCCCATAGTCATCGAAGCAGTAGTGGATAACTTCACAGTGAAAAGAATCCTTCTAGACACAGGCACCTCAGTGAATATCATTACCAAAAGAGTCGCTGAGAAGTTGGGAATACATCACTCTCGGATTCGGGCCGGATGCTCTCAACTCATACGGATTAACGGCCAACCCATACAATCTTTGGGCAAGTTTACATTGGAAGTGGAAATGGGAAGCCTCAAGCACAAATTCCACGGGAAAGTAGAGTTCACCATCACTAACATTTCAGTGGGATTCAACGTCATATTAGGCAGGTCTTTCTAAACTGAAACTCGCATGCTCATCTCCTCGATGGACTTGGTATTTCACATACCAACCATAAAAGGGACCGCGGTAATAATAGGCAACCCCCAAGTGGCTCAAGAGCCATACCTGGCCTCATTACATAGAGAATTACTCCTGGTGGAAGAGGAGTATGAGATAGACCGGTCAAAGAAAATCGAGGCAGCTGAGGAGCTGGAAGAGCTCAAGGTTGGCCCGGAACGCTCTCTTAAAATTGGGAAGAACCTCTGCAACGATGCAAAGGCAGAAATAATATGCATCCTCACTCACCAACAACATTTTTTCTCATGGTCATCAAAAGACCTTGTAGGTGTCGAACCTGAAGTCTTACAACATAAGCTAAACTTAAACCCAAGCGTCGAGCCGGCCATTCAAAAGAAAAGGAAGCACTCGCCTGAAAGACAGCGAGCCATCGAAGAAGAGGTAGGCAAACTCTTAAAGGCTGGACACATCAAAGAGGTTCAATATCCAAGCTTGTTATCCAATGTTGTAATGGTAAAAAAACCGAATGAAGCTTATAGAATGTGTGTAGACTTCACCGATGTAAACAAAGCTACTCCGAAAGATGCTTACCTTCTCCCAAGCATGGATTAATTGGCAGATGCAATGGCAGGCTATGCCGTCTATTCATTGTTAGACTCCAAATGTGGGTATAACCAAATACCCATGCACCCCGCCGATGAGGAAAAAATGTCCTTCATAACCCACAAAGGGACCTAAAGCTATACGGTCATGCCTTTTGGTTTGAAAAACACGGGAGCAACTTATCAAAGGTTGATCAATGAGATGTTCCGAGATGAGATAGGAAAATCAATGGAAGTGTATGTGGATGATATGATAATTAAAAGAAAGAACGAGGTTGAACATGCAAAAGATATCAGTAAAGTTTTTAGAGTATTATAAGAATACCACCTGAAGCTCAATCCGGAGAAATGCACCTTTGGTGTGAAAGGTGGGAAATTTTTAGGCTTCATGATCTTTCAATGAGGAATCAAGGTGAACCCAGAGAAAATCGAGGCAATCCTAAAGATGGAACAGCCTCGAACCCTGAACGAAGTTCAACAATTAAATGGCAGAATTAATGCTTTGGGGAGATTTAATATCTTTCTCGGCCAAGAGATGCATACCTTTCTACAAGGCCATGAAAAAAGATAAGGACTTCAAATGGGACTAACCTTGCCAAGAGGCATTTGAGGAACTAAAGAAGCTCCTGATTAAGCCACCACTGCTTAGCACACCCCAACCGAACGACACACTTTACATGTATCTAGCTGCCACTGACGAGGCAGTAGGAACAGTGTTGGTACGAGAAGAATGGCAAGACCAGTTCCCAATATACTACACCAGCAAAGTGCTAAAGAACGCGGAACTTATTTACCCATGGATTGAAAAACTCGCCTTTGCCTTGATTTTGCTTCCACACGTTTGAGGCCATACTTCCAGGCCCACATAATTGTAAGACCAACTTCCCATTGAAAAAAGTCCTCCAACTGCCTGAGACATCTGGAAGATTGGCTAAGTGGGCTATCTGATTAGGTGAACATGAAATAAGATTCGAAAGCAGAAGCTCTATGAAAGCACAAGTTCTAGCAGACTTTGTTGTGGAATTCGTAGGGCTCGAGCCCGCCAAAGAAATCAAAACTGAAAAATGGGAAATCCTTGTGGACGGAGCATCCTCTCGCGAGGGGGTCGGAGTCGGCGTATATATTCGAGGCCTTGGAAAAATCAGATTTTCCTACACCGCCAAGCTAGCCTTCCCGGCAACCAACAACGTGATAGAATATGAGGTAGTTATTAAAGGGCTAGAGCTAGCCCGAGAGATAGCACCAGATCGATTGCTGCTCAAAAGTGACTCGAGACTGGTCGCGAACAAGATCAATCAAAACTTCGAGATAAAAGACACCGAAATGGAAAAGTATCTCTCTAAGGTACGAAATCTTATTGAGATACTAGAGTCAAAAGGAACCGCCTGGAAGATTGAGCACATCTTCAAGAAAGAAAATGAGAGGGCGGACGAATTAGCCAAGATGGCTTCCAGTAAAGAAGAGTGGAAAAACCTCACATGCCCATACGAGGTAATCACCCACCCAAACAATGAAACGGATGCAAACCTACTGATAGATCAACAAGATCTCGGATGGATGAAACCCATCTATGAATACCTCTCTATGAACCGGCTACCGGAGGATAAGATTGAGGCTGCCAAAGCTGTAAGGAAAGTCATGCGGTTCTCCGTGCTGAATGGGGAGCTTTACAGAAAATCGTACTCCAATTTTTGGAAAAAATGCATAACGGCCCAAGAAGGAGCCAAGATCCTACAAGAACTCCACGAAGGAGACTGCGGCTCACACTAGGCGGCCGTGACATTAGTTAGAAGGGCAAGTCTCGCTGGTTTTTATTGGGAGTCTATGAACCTGGACGTGGAGACATACGTCAAATCTTACCACCAATGTCAAATTCACGCACAAAAGTCTCACGTCCCTCACGCGGTTCAGCCCCCCTTCTGATTGCCTGGCCATTGGCAACATGGGGAATTGACATTGCAGGACCCCTTCCCGAAGCTAGTGGACAAAGAAAATGGATCCTAGTGGCCATTGACCATTCACGAAGTGGGTCGAGGCGGTCGCTCTCAGCAGTATCACACCAGAACGGGTGCTAGATTTTATCAAAAAGAACATCATAATGCGGTTCGGAGTACCGCACCGAATCATCTCAGACAATGGTACACAATTCACATCTAGCAAATTCCAAAATTTCTGAAAGGAGTTGAAGATCGAAACCCACTTTAGCTCAGTCACTCACCCACAGACTAATTGTCAGATGGAAATTATGAATAAAATGCTCGGTCAAGGAATATTGAAAAGGGTGATGGAAAGAAAAGGAGTCTGACCGAACGAATTGGTTAATGTTATATGGGCATATCAAATGACCCCTTGCACACTTACTGGAGAAACCCCTTTTTCAATGGTTTTTGGGGTCGAGGGTGTTTTACCCATTGAAATCAACCCACCATCTAACCAAGTGGCCTACTACACGGAGAAAGAGAACAACATCAATATGAGATACCACCTTGACGACCTGCAAGAGAAACGTGAGAGTGCGTGCATCCTAATGGCCGCCTACAAAACTAGAATTGCTAAATACCATGATAGAAAGTCAGAGAAATCCGCCTCCGAGAAGGCGACATGGTCCTTAAGGAATCAACTGCCTCATAGGTGTGGGAAGGCAAAGGCAAGTTGGGGGTGAATTGGGAAGGCCCTTATAAAGTTTCACAAGTTATCGGACCAAATTACAGACCATGGAAGGAAAGGAGGTCCCAAGAACTTGGAACATAGCAAAGCATAGGCCATATTGCATGGCTTACAACTCTTAGAGAGGGATTCAGGCGGTCGTACTCTTTTCCTTAAATGGACTTTTTTCCAATGGGTTTTTTCTTAAAAGTTTTTAATGAGGTGGCGCACCCTCAGAAGAGATAGATAACCGGATGCGTAGAATTCCCGGATGTACTTTTCAATTTATTCAATAAAAAGTGATTAATTTCAAAACGTGCACATTTAAGTACTGATCATACTTTGAGATTACACAAACAATAAAAGAAAAAAGCGCTTAAAATATTGAGGCGGCTAAAACACATAAGATCTAAAAATATCATTAAGTGGTAAACATAAGACCACTGAGGCAGCTCAAACTCATAAGACCTAAAAATATCATTAAGTGGCAAACATAAGACCACTGAGGCTGCTCAAACGCATAAGACCTAAAAATATCATTAAATGGCAAACATAAGACCACTGAGGCGGCTCAAACACCTAAGATCTAAAAATATCATTAAGTGGCAAACATAAGACCACTAAGGCGGCTCAAACGCATAAGACCTAAAATTATCATTAAGTGGCAAACATAAGACCACTGAGGCGGCTCAAACGCATAAGACGTAAAAATATCATTAAGTGGAAAACATAAGACCACTGAGGGGGCTCAAATGCATAAGACCTAAAAATATCATTAAGTGGTAAACATAAAACCACTAAGGCAGCTCAAATGCATAAGACCTAAAAATATTATTAAGTGGCAAACATAAGACCACACTGAGGTGGCTCAAACGCATAAGTCCTAAAAATATCATTATGGGTAAAAAAATTCTAAGACCAGTGAGGTGGCTCAAGAGTAAAAGACCTAAGCAATGGTTGGCATAAGGCCGCTAAGGCAGTTTAATAGCACACAAACAGTAAATAATGCAAATGAGCCATTCAGGTGGTGAAAATATACAGAGTCATTCGAGAACACTCAAGGCAAAAAACTTTAAATATCATTGAAAGGCTAAACAGGGCCAAAATATTCTTACAAAATATAAAGTAATACAATAAAGGTAAACACTAAGCTACGCCGGGGGGTTAGCTGAGGAAGTCCCATCACATCCGCCCGCCTCGGGCTCCTCAATTGAATCATCCAAGGTCACCTCCTCTTCATCCAACTCATTGGGATACTTCACCGCCGCCATAAGATCCTCAAGAAGATCCGGGTGACGAGCCCGGCAAGCCTCAAAAATCAACCGGCCATACTCATGACCATCCATCGCCATATTAAGCATAGCTTGGCTATAGTCGGTTATAACTTTAGGATCCTCCACCTCATATTTTGAGATGGTGTTCTGCAAGTTATCCGGAGCCAAAGCCAGCTCCTCAGCCTTCCTTTAGGCCTCCTCCACCCTCTTGTTGGCCTCCTCAAGCTGCCGGTCCATCTCACCATTGGCTACCTCAAGCTCCACGATTCTTTTAATGGCATTCTCCAGCTCGCAAGCAGTGAGTTCATGGGTCCACTCAAGTCTCGCCACATCTCGACCTTTTCAAGTCATTTCAATCGCCCGAGAAGCCATCTAAAGCAAAAAAGCAGCCAACATGTCATTAGTAAAAAAATTGAAATCATAACAGCAAATCACAAATAAAAGTAAGAGAATACATCGGTGGACATCATAAACAAATTCTTAGATGATTGGAGCAAAGACTCAGCCGCCAAGTCATCATTCTCGGTAGGGAGAGGTAAAATTATCCTTAAGACATTTTGAATTGAGGCGGTGTAGATGGAAGGATTGCCCTCCCCTGCGAATGATAGCAGATCCTCCCGAATAGACTCCGAGATGACCTTCCTAGAAGAATCGGCAGGGATATCCAAGTGAGCACCCTAAAAATTGAAACTAATTTAGCACTAAGCGAACAAGTCAAAAATTGAAATTAAGTTCTTACCAGCTAGAGGGAAGCTTCTCCAATCACAGAAGGTTGAGGCGACTCCATAAAAGATTCGGGGACCTCCTCAGTAGCCTGAGCCTTGCGCTTCTTTTCCTCTTACTAGGATCTCCGCCTCGTATGACGAGAACTGCATTAACAATCCTAGGCTCAACTCGTTCAGTGGGACGTTTGTTACCCTTTAACACCTTGGCGGCTTGTTGCACAAGATCACCGGGCGAAGAAAAATTAAACACTGAAAAGAAAGAAAAAGAAGTAAATACCTGGAAAAACTTGGGGCCTGGAGTGATAAATGTGATCCGGCTAGCCCGGCTTAATAATCCTAATATTTTTTACCAATGCCCAACTAATATTTTAGCACGGCCACATCCCCTTCCTAAGGGCCTTAAAGGCCTCTAGCCTAATATCCGAGTCGGCAAAGTTGCAGGCCAAGTTAAGAGAAGGTTCCACTCGATGGGAAACTTGGGATGGCGATCCTGTTGCTTAATGAAAATAAAATAACTCTTGAAGTTCTTCACTAAATCCACTTTGTTCGTGAATCTGTAGAAGCCGCCTCGATGAGCAAAGTGATACAGGTCCTCACTTGCAGCCTTCCTCAGCGAAGTGATCCACCTGAAGAACTCGACGTGAAAGTACATCTCCAAACTCGTGCATATAAGGTAATGTCCTACCAAATCTATCTAGGCATTGGGATGAATTTGAGCCGGACTAAGGTGAAACACTCTCAAAACCTCACTAAGGCTCTCAAGGAGCAGATAGATAAATCTGGACCAAATTTGGTCCGTATAAATGCCAAAAATCCCCTCAGGTGGACTAGAGATCCGCTATTCTTTGGAGGGAAACACTATCTCGCACTCCTTGAGCCACGGGAAAACTTCCATTTCAAACTCCAAATCAACTGGATCTTAAACCGACTCGATCAGCCCAACACGGGGTGTCCTATTCGCTATCTCTCTAGCTTTTCCTTTCCCCCTAGCCAAGGTTTTAGAGCGAGTGGCCACATGCCACCTCATGGGGTGAGCATCACCCCTCTTCATCCTACGAGTGCGGGATGAAACTCTGATGACTTTTTGAGGTGGCACTGGTGGAAATAAACCCATATCTTCATCTAGCTTCGCCCAGGCCGTGGTAGAGGAGGATTGAGAGGATGAGGCGGATTCATTGAGAGACGCTTGATTCTCACCCGACTCGAACATGGCTTCAATTGGAGGGGGTGCCCTAAAGGTTGTGACATAGTCAGTATAATCTATGTTTAAAGGTTTGAAGTACTTGGAGTTCGTCTCAGCTGATTCCCTACTAAATTGGCTACTTATGGAGGAGGCGGAATCAATCATTATCACCTATTAAAACAGTAAAAAGTTAGAACAATATCCTAAAGAATCCTAAGTTAGTTCGAGGCGGCATAAAAAGTATATGAGCCACCTACGCTGATATTTCAGATCTAAATTACAAAGAAAATTGGCAAACAACATTCATGTCAATTGATTAGACATTTCAGATCTAAACAAGTGTTCTGCATATGAACAAGTAATTCTAGGAAAATGGAGAAACACATGAGCAAGCAATTCTGGGAAATGTAAAGTACAAAATTCCATCCCTAACTGATTGATCAAAGCCTAATTAAACAACCATTAGTGAAGGAACAACAAGGAACCAAGGATCAAACAAGAGGGAAATTAACAACTAAGCGTTCCACAAATCAAAATAGTAGTAGATGAGCAAAAGGAAGAACTAGCGTTGCAACATTTTTGCAGGGTAAGCAATAAACAATAAATCACTGATAAAAGCAAAATAGAGAAGAAATGGAAACTTACTTATATAGAGAATACACTTGATCGTAGAAGCTTAGAAAGAAAAGAGGTTGACGGGGCTTAATGGAGAAAAGTACAAGATCGCCAGAGAAGAAGAGAAATTGCAGAAATGGTGGAAAGAAAAGAGAGAAGCCTTTATATATAGATGAAAAGACATTTGAAGAGGCACTCTTCCCATGCTTGACACGTTGATTGCTGCCCACCTCACATTTGAAATTTGAAAAATCATGAACTTTTCATTTCAGCGCTCAAACACAAGCGCCCACGTGGGAAACCCTAAAGCGTGCCCTAGACATTTCTCACATGCACATGATAATAGCACTGCCTAGACCAGGCGGATTCAAAATTGAGCTCCTAAAGAAACTCACACACCTGTGGGGGGACTTCTATTAACATGGTCAAATATTGATAGGCGCGTGCATACCATGCAAAGACCTCAGGCGGACCATATCAGCCTAGAACAAGGAAAGATACTACGATAAGGCTAGGAATGTTCCTACCTATCAAAGTGGATCCTATCCGCCCTGAATTTGGAAGAGACCAAATCTTCCTTTATTTCTAAGAAGTGTCCAGGCGGCAACCAAGCTGAGTCGGCTTGTCCGCGTGGACCGACCCCGACGCCTCAGGAGCAAAGAGTTCAATTAAGATTCTGAGTCTACAAAAAGATCTCCATAATTGGAACTCTCAATTCAGATAAACTTTATCCCATCAACAAGATAAAGATCCATTCAAACTAGAACTCTGCTTGGTTCAAACTTTGGATCAGACTGGGGGACGTTCAAAGAGTATAAAAAGACCCCTTGAGTCACCACGCAAAGGTATATATTCTAAAAACACTAAAATACTTCCTGCCTCCTCTCTTAAATCCGATCTAACTTCAGCATCGAAGAGGCTACGCCAGTCACACGCTAGTCCCCCATAGCGACGGTTGTTGTTTTACAAGAACCTTCGGACCACAGCTAAGAGGAGTATTGGAGTCAACTTCAGTCAACAAGTTAGCGCATGAAACCACGTTTTAGGCTAACTTAACAATTGACAATTGTGAAATCTATATCCTAGGTAAATCTCGTAGGAAATCTTTTGTTCCTGCAACTTTCAAATCTATTGAATGCCTTGATTATGTGCATAGTGATTTGTGGGGATCTTCCTTTATTCCATACTCTTTTTCTGGCTCTCAATACTTCATTACTTTTATTGATAACAACTCTAGGAAAGTTTGGATTTATTTCTTAAAGAATAAAAGTGATACCTTTGAGAAATTTTGTGAATGGAAAACCTTAGTTGAGAACTTAAAAGATAAGAAAATTAAGGTTCTCATAACTCACAATGGTCTAGAGTATATCAATACAGAATTTAATAAATATTATGCTACATGTGGGATATTAAGACTTAGAACTTGTACTTATACCCCTTAGCAAAATGGAATTGCTGAGAGGTACAATAGGACTATTCTTAATAAAGTAAGATGTCTTCTTACTGAATCAGGCCTAAGCCTTAAGTTTTGGGCTGAGGATGCCTCTACTGCTAAATATTCAGATTATATTGTATATGATTGTTTGACTTGTGATTCTGTTGCCTACTCTTATCTCATTTCTGATTCCATTGATAATGATGTGCCATTGAGTTATACTGATGCAAAAAAACTTGATAATTGGACTTGTAGCATGATGCTATGAAAGAAGAAATGTCTTCCTTAACTAGAAATGAGACTTGGAAACTAGTACCTAGACCTAATAATAGACATATAATAGGTTGTAAATGGATCTTTAAACTGAAACCTGAGATTCCTGGTGTTGAGAAAGAAAGATATAAAGCTACGTTAGTAGCTAAAGGTTTTATCAAAAGGAAGGAATAGATTATACTGAAATCTTTTGTCCTTTTATGAAGCATGTATCTATTAGAATTATGCTTGCTATTGTTTCCATGTTAATTCTTGAACTAATTCAACTTGGTGTTAAAACTGCCTTTTTACATGGTAATATTGATGAGGAACTTTATATGAGTCAACCTGATGGTTTTTAGGAAAAGGGTAAAGAAAATTATGTTTGTCTACTTCAAAAGTCTTTGTATGAGCTTAACAAGCCCCTAGACAGTGGTACATGAAATTTGATAACTTTATGACCAAACATAGCTTTAAAAGAAGCCAATTTGACTCCTATGTGTATTTTTCTAACTCCTCTAAAGATTCTATAACATATCTCTTGCTGTATGTTGATGATATACTTGTTGCTAGTAAATCTAAACTCAATATTGAAAGATTGCTTACCATATTAAAACAAGAATTTGACATGAAAAAGTTGGGTCCTGCTAAAAGAATTATAGGCATGAATATAATACGTGATAAGAATCATGGTATTTTTTACTTGTCTTAGTCTGATTAAAGTGCTAGATAAGTTTAATTTGAACACTAGCAGAGATGTCTCAACTCCTTTAGGTGTCTATCTTAAACTATCTGCTACTGTTGGAACCTTGTGTGAATCTGAGACTAAATTTATGAGCAAAATACCTCTTCTTTATATTGTAGGCAACATGATGTATGCCACGGTCTATACAAGACCTGACATAGCTTATGTTGTTAGTGTGGTTAGTAGATTCATGTCAAATCCCAATAAAAGTCACTAGAATGCAGTGAAATGGTTAGGAAGATATTTAAAGAACTATAGTTCTTTGTGCCTTAAATTTAAGTCCTCTATTGATAACGACTTTAAAATATGTGAATATTGTGATTCTAACTTTGTTGCTGATCTTGATAAAAGGATATCAACAACTGGATATTGTTTTACCTTTGGTGATAATCTAATAAGTTGGAATCTAATTTGCAACACATCGTAGCCTTGTCAACCACTTAAACTGAATATGTCTCTTTAACTAAAGTTATTAACGAAGCAATTTGGTTAAAGGGAATAGTTTATGAGTTAGGCTTTAAGCAAAATGATGTAAATATTTTCTGTGATTCTCAAAGTGATATTCATTTAAGCAAAAACTTAGTATTTCATGAAAGAAATAAGCATATTGATGTTAGGTTACATTTCATTAGAGATGTTATTACTTGTAGCACTGTGAATGTTATGAAAATTTCAACTTTGCTAAATCCTGCTGATATATTCACTAAGATTGTTTCTATTTCTAAGTTTCAGGATGCCCTTTGTCATCTTATAATAATGAAACAAGATTGACATCTTGTGGGTAGCCTTTGGGAAGGCTTATCCTTGGTAGTTACTTAAAAGACTAAAAAACAAGGTGGAGATTTGTGAAGGTGATATTGGTCTTTAAAAGCTATGGGCCTGTTTACAACATACCCCACTGAAGCTTAAGGGTTTGTCACAATCAACTCAAAGATTCAGCCCAAGTCCAAGTTAAAGGACACTTGAAGATGCTTGCTCTGTGAATCTTTGGATTGAAGGGAGTTCAAAGGCTGACATTAAATGTCTCTTGACCTAGTTATAAAAGCCTCTTTATACCAGATTCCTTTTTGGTATAGCTGAACTTGAAGGGTTTTGAGAGAGAAAAGAAAAGAGGACGTTTTTTGGGCTTCCTCTTGGCTTCACTGGTTTTCACTTCTTCTTCTTCTTTCTTCTTGATTTCTTTTACATTTGAAGGGTTACGCTTTGTAAACATGTGTTCTTGGCTTGTTCAGTCTGTAACCAAAGTTTGAGATTGAGTTCTTCTCTTCTGAGTGATTAGGGTTTTACTGATTCTATAAATCCTATCTATAATCTGAGAAAAACTCAAATCTGTGTGGATTCTTGGACTTGTTTGGTTGTAACTTGCTTGTTTGAGTTTAATAAAGAGTTGCCGGAGAACCTTCCCTCGTGGAATAGTCAAAATCGCCTGAAAAGGATTTTGCAAAACACGTTAAAATCTTGTGTGTTTTGCATGTTTATCTTTCTGCAATATTTTTGCGATCCTTGAAGTTTTTCTTTAGAACGATTTGTTTTTCCAGATAAGTAACTCAAATTCCAGTCTAGCTTCCGATTTGTTCACAACATATTTGACGTATATGTTCTCTTCCTTTTTTCGATTTCTTTCATAGAATAAACTATAATTTATCATAATCAGGGAAAAATTATAGTAAGAATCAAGTCCTAAGAACCTTAACCTTGCATGTTTGACATGTATATTTACTAAAGTAAATGTATAATACAAGACTTCCTTTGAAGACCATCCAGTAATAACATTTTATTAATCAAATAATTTAAAGAAACTAAGATAACCTATTAATTAATTAATGAACTTGCGCATCAAGAAAACCTCCACGAAAATAACCCAAAAAATCAAATATATATTACTGCCATTTATACCTAAAAAAATCATTTAACATAGCCTATTTAAATTCCAAACGTTAATTCAATTTCCTAATATTCTTAATTTCTTAGAATGTCATAAAAAAGAAGGAAATGCTTATGTTCTCCAACAATACACAGAGAATCCTTCGTTTGCAGTCTGCATAAAAATATAATCAGAATATTTAAATTATTAGAAATAAATAATGAAAAAGCAAATTATAATTCATTTAAAAAATTTCTTCTTCAGATCATAAATCCATCTTACCAAAATTGTCAAAGGAGGAGGAATTTCCAGGCTACGCCTACCAGGTTTTTCTTATTCAATTCCAATCCTTCTAAACACACACTCTCTTTCTTGAATTTATTATCTTTTATTTTTGTAAATAAATAATTAATTTGATGAAGATCTGCATAATATATATTGTTTATGTAGTTTCATCTGTCGATTAATCAATCTTGATTGTATTTATAGTATGATTTCTCACATTTAATCCTTTATGTGCTATCTTGTACTGAAATTTTTAATAACTCTAAGGGCTCGTTTGGTTAGCGGAATAGCTATTCCATGGAATAGGAGAAAAACGAATACAAAAAGATGGAGCGCTTACCTAGAGCCCGTCGTCGGGATGGAATAGCTATTCCGAGCTATCATACAACTCATGGAATAGCTATTCCCTCCTCGAGAGGAGGAATAGCTATTCCATAAGTTATATGATAAATAGGAATAGCTATTCCACCCCGACGACGAACTCTAGACAAACACTCCACCTTTTTCCATACGTTTTTCTCCTATTCCGCGGAATAACTATTCCGCCAACTAAACGAGCCCTAAAGGGTTACTTGAGATATCGAATACTTGGTCACCAATGGTCCTAAAT